>MJUU01063971.1:400127-420468 GCA_002080025.1 Modiolus philippinarum
AAATGTATTCAAAGATCTTCTTCTCTGAAACTACTGAGCCAATTGGAACCAAACTTGATCACAATAGTCTTTAGGTGGTCCCCTTGAAAGTTTGTGATTTTTATGTTCATACCTTATTGAAGGTGGCTGCCTGCAGAGAACATAGTTTAGCGTAGGTACCATATGGGAAATGCATCCAAAGATTTTCTCCTCTGAAACTACAAAGCCAAATTCAGCCAAACTTGGTCACAGTAGTCCTTGGCTTGTCCACTTCAAAGTTTGTGATTTCGACATTTGTACCTCATCCAAGATGGCTGCCAGCACGGAACATAGTTTAATATAGGGACCCTATGGGAAATGCATTCACATGTCTTCTCCTCTGAATCTACTGAGCCAATTGGAACCAAGTTTGGTTACGATTGTCTTTGGGTGTTCCCTTTCAAAGTTTGTAATTTTTATGTTTGTTACTCATCCAAGGTTGAAAATGTAACATCTTGTGAACTGATTTATAGTATGAATGGGTGGTCTCTTCTTGACAATGAATAAAACCAGTCACCAAGTGAGTGATACAGGCTCATATGAGCCTCTAGTTTAAATTTTTATTTCATTATGCATGAATTTTATATGAGATTTCTGTGCAAATGAAAATTTTGTATATTTTTTTTATTTTTGTGCTTAAAGTAAATTCTAGTTGTTTTAATTTTTGTTGTTGACAGATGTGGGAGTTAGAGGCAAAATTATTATTTTCCCATTTGTTTTCCAGTTCTTGTTGTGAATTTATTCATACCATTTTCAGTATTGTATCAATATGCAGCAATTAAGAACATATGTTTAGTTGATCAAATTTAAATTTAACTTTGACCACCAAAAAAGCAACCAGATAGTTCCAATGTGCAATAGAGATGTTGAGGGTGTGATTTATTGGGCATTTGTTGGATGTGCCTTTCATCACCAAAATTTTGTATGAAATCTGGAAATTTCACAAAAATACTCTATAAACATTCAACTAATATATTGTCACCCCATCTTTCACCAGAAATCCAATATGAGTAGAATTGAAATGTTGAAAATAGTTATAGTTATCCATAAGTTATTAATATTGTAAAGTACTATAGTAGTAATAGATATATTAATGAACTTTGCTGGTCATAAAGTCAGGTTTATTGTTATTTTTTGTTTATGATTGCTTAACATTGTATAACTATATGGTTGTTATATTTTGTGGGATATTAATTTTCACGCTATTTGTGTTTGACATGATAACAGTGAAAATTTATACCCACGAATGTTACATTGTTTATATAGAATAATGGTAGTTTTGAAGGTCGAGACAGAAAATATCACAGTATCGCAGCGGTTCCGATAGGACGAGCTGTGATACTAGTGATATTTTCTGTCCAGACCTTCAAAACTACCATTATTGTTTTTATCGGCAACATCGTAAGAGTCATGATGTCAATTTCATGACGTCATTGCCTGATATTTTCTTGTATCAAGTCAGTACGGAGATACTGACAANNNAAATTTGTGAATATAAAACCCCCAAATTAATCCAAGACTGAAAACAGTGAAAATTTAATACCCTGAATATAAGGGTCTATACAATATATTAAATATATTCAGTTATTATATCATTTATTTTTTTTTCATCTGGATATGCAATGTATGCTTTACATTGTTTGTACTGTATAAAACACTCATATATTCAGTCATTGTCAAATTTTTTCTGTGTGGAATGCAATGCAATGCACATCAAATATGTTAGTGATTTTTGTGATTTAATTAGTGCAATAATTTAGAATAGATTATAAAATGAGTATTATGTCAAAATGTATTGATACAAAAGATTGATACCCAATTTCATGTTATCTTTCAATTAAGGTTACAAAATATGAATGTGGGATTTGTGGCTTTTCCAAAATTTTGTTGAGGCCTCAATGAGAGCATAACTGCATTATGAATACAGCTGCACTGTGAGCAGAGCCTAAGCATAAACACAGCCAATGATATTCATTAGCAGACAATTTATTTTGATTTCAGTGATTATGACCATAAATTTAAAGGATACTTACTGCGTAATAGGGTATGTAAGTCTCATCATGTGACACCCAAGAATTCATGATAAGATTGCAATTCAAAAACGTTTCCCAACAAAAAATGACATTTGAGAATTATGAGGTTTCAGTTTTCTTTTGAAACGTCACATATTTTCGTTAAAAATGTAACTTCTGGGTACAATTTATGTGCCTAGAAGTTACAAAATTGGACGAGACTTACAGACCCTATAGGGCATTTGTATCCTTGTGAAAATTCAGTTATGCAGGCACTTGCTTTCAACCTTGTAGTGTGATAATATTGAGCTTAATGGAAATGCTACTGACTGTTAACGCTGAGGAGTAAACCAGAGCCTCTTATAGATGGAGACCTTTTGGTTATAATGTTTCTTGGAAACATTGCTACCTTTAGTGATCAAATATAAAAATGAACAAAAGACATCTATAGTGCTTAAAACAGAATACTTATCAATATATATTTTTGATTTATATATAATGGGCAAAAATAGTTAAAGGCAATATCAAGTTAAAATAATGTATCTTTATTTTCGTATCGATGCATGAGCATAACCACTAATTCGATCGACACGAAATTTAGCACAGTATATACACTTACTATGATGAACATTCTCTGTATTTTTGAGATTCAAAAAATCATGTTTTTTACAAAAATTTGTGATTTTGACATTTTGATCGAGTTGTCCATCTTTTGACTGTATACAGACTTTGATTCACAAAAAAAATGTTGAAAATTTTTAAAGAAACAGGTCTTCACATTAGGATACCGATTTTTCCAATATGGAAATATCCGTTTTGTTTGGGTAAATTTCAAAATTGAAAAAGGTGTGCTACAAAATTAAACATTTTGACTTAACAACATCGTCTGAAAATCATGACACAGAAATTATTGAATAATAGGCTTTATTGAATCAGTTCGTGACTAAATTTTAATTTGTTTTCAAGGCAGGTAAATTTTTGGGGTAAAAATGCAAAACTCAGTGATTTGTGTTTTTCAAGGAAGAATGATCAGAAGGAAGACTAACCCCATAGACTTTTTTTCCAGATTGTAACCTGATAATTTCAAAAACGTCAGACACGATATTCCAAGACTGATAAAGTAGTGTATGATTTACCAAAATGATACCGTGTTGTAAATCATAGTACTTTTGTAATGGTAAAATAATAGAGAACAGTGGTCCTTAACTTTTTTTGTTGAGTATATATGTACAAAGCAGCTTTCACTAATACCGACCGGCATGTGTGCAATATTATGTAAAACATGTATGCAAGTGTTGTGCAAGAAATAGCTTTCATATTTATTATATTGTATATGTATAAAAAGTTCTTTGCAAAAATCATCCTGCTCACTATTTTTTTGCTAATTAATTTCTATGATTAAGAAAAAATATTATTTGTATCTTTATTGTCCATACTCGTGATTTTCTTCTAATTAAAACTGCAGTATTTTTTTGTTTGTTTGTGTATTATGTTGAAATCCAAAACCAAATTTTTGAATACATTGCAGACTGAAAAGAATATTTTTAGCTCTAAAATTGTCACATGATTTTTTTTTTTTTGCAGAAAAAAGAAATCCAATTTTAATTGGCATATTTATTTTCCTATAATTTGTGTCATATTAATTTTGTGTTGTCACAAAAAAAGGACAGTAGATTCTTTTTGTTGCATATACATTTATATAATAATGCTTATCAGAAGAAAAATGAAAATTAACTGTCCTCTGAAAAAGTTAATGTTATTGAAATAATATCAAAACATTGTATGTTTAAGTATGTTATTAATTTAGAAACAAACACACCAACATTCCAAAAATATTGCAGGGTTTGAAATTTTTCTATATATTTTATAATACAGCAGAATTGAAAAATTCTCATAAATGTCTTGATATTATGATAATGACACAAACTTATGGCAAAAAAATTAGAATCAGAAAACCTTCAATATGATATGCCTTCAGATCATTTATATTTTACATGAGATTATTTCAGTGTTAACTGACCACATATCATACTCAAGTAACATATCACTTTGTGTCTAATAATCCAGGGATAATAGGCCAGCTGTTTTATATGCTTGTTGAATTCTTGAAAATGATTAACTAATAAATATTTATCATGTTTTATACAAATGTAATGTTATTAATTTTTTGATAAACAATAAATTTGTGATATTTTGCCAGATGCATATTGTTATCCTTTAGGCCATTATAAATAATTCAAATAATTCAAACCATTTAAAAAAAATTAGTAGCATGCAGGCAGGTTTTGCTATACCTCATGCAAACAAAGTTTAGGAGGTATATGTATATAGGAATTGCCCTCTGTTTGTACTTTTTGACCTTTGACCTCAAGGCCACATTCATGCTTTTTCAATGACAAAGTCGTGTCTGGAGTATAACTTTCTCTTGAGATAGGCTTTTGATATTTGGCATGTGGATAGATCATCTCAAGGCGATATGTTACCTATCATGGTTGGTGACCTTTTACCTTGACCTTTGACCTCAGGGTCACATCCATGCTTTTTCAGTGACAATGTTATGTCCAGGATATAACTTTTATCTCTCTTTTGAGATAGGCCTTGAATTTTTAGCATGTGAATAAATAACCTCCAGACAATGTGTCACGTACCATGGTTGGTGAACCTTGACCTTTGACCTCTGGATCACATTTTTTATTTTTCAATGATCAAGTTGTGTCCACACTAGAACTTTTTGTCATTTATACCCCCTGCAAACAAAGTTTCAGGGTATATAGGAATCACCCTATCTGTCCGTCCGTCCGTCTGTCCACACTTCTTGTAAGCGCAACTCCTCTTAAACTACTTGAAGGATTTTGATGAAACTTTATACAAAGGAAGGACACTATATGAAGATGTGCATGAAGGAATATAATTATTGTCCGAAACCAGGAAGGGGAGATTTTTTACTTTCTCTTTTCTTTGATTCCCTCTGTACGGGTTACCTCGTAAGCACAACTCCTCTTAAACCACTCCAAGGATTTTGATGAAAATTTATACAAAGGAAGGACACTATATTGAGAAGTGCATGAAGGAATATAATTATTGTCTGAAACCAGGAAGGGGAGATAATTTGACTTTAATTTTTCCTTGATTCTGTATGTATGGGTTACCTTGTAAGTGCAACTCCTCTTAAACCACTTGAAGGATTTTGATGAAACTTTATACAAAGGAAGGACTCTATATGGAGATGAGCATGAAGGAATATAATTATTGTCTGAAAACCAGGAAGGGGAGATAATTTGACTTACTTTTCTTTGATTCCCTATGTATGGGTTACCTCGTAAGCAAAACTCTTAAACCACTTCAAGATTTTGATGAAACTTTACACAAAGGAAGGACACCATATGGAGATGTGCATGAAGGGATATAATTATTGTCTGAAACCAGGAAGGGGAGATAATTTGACTGGAACGTTTGTTGATTCCTTTTGCAATGATTTTTTTTTTGGACAATTTTTCTTAGAAATAATTCAAGGCGTAGATACTATGAAATCCAGCTGGGGGAGAGAACACACCTTTTGTTGTATTCCTCTTGAAAAGTTGTTTTCAAAGTAGTGAAAAGAAATTTCTAAAAGGCTTATGATTTTTGTGTAAAATGTCAAAGAGGCAAAAAATAAGAATTGAAATTTATTTTTGTCTGATTTTGACAGTATTTTCACTGGCACCCTTATGAAAAGTTTTTTCTTGAAGATTATATCATTGTGTCCATACTTGTATTGTGTCCACACCTGTATTGTATCCACACGCACTTAAATTTGCACTTACCATATAGATTCAGGGTTCAATGAGCATGGGGTATATTTGGCTGCCATTCGTGAAAGCTATTGTTTTAGGTAGGCTTTAGATATCTGGCATGTGGATAGCTAAGTTCAAGGTGACATCTCATGTTTCATGGTTGGTGACCTTTGACTTCAAGGTCACATTCTTGTGGGCCCACATAGATGGATACAATCTCACTGATGTTATTTATTGTATGAAACTGCAGAGCGAATTGGAACAAAACTTGGCTAGAACAGTGTGAAGGTTGTCCCCTGCAATAAGTTGTTTACAGACCAGTCATATATCCAAGATGGCCGCCAATGGGGAACATAGTTTAAACAAAAACACATTCGCAGGTCATCTCCACTAAAACTGCCTACCCAATGGAAATAAAACTTGGCCCAATAGTCTTTCATGGTCCCTGCAAAAAAAATGTTTTTCAAGTCAAGGCTATATCCAAGATGGATGCCATTCTTTAAAAATTGGACCATACGGAAAAACACATTTAAAGATCTCCTCTGACCTCTAAAAGTGCTGAGCCAATCGGAACCAAACTTGGCCATAAAGGTGGTCCCTGCAAAAAAAGGACTTTTCAAGTCAGCATTATATCCAAGATAGCCGCCAGTGTGGAACATAATTTTTAAATTGTACCCTGTATGAAAACACACTCAAGGATCTCCTCCTCTGAAACTGCCTAGCCAATTGGAACCAAACTTTTAGATGGTTCCCTGCAAATAAAATGTTTTTTTTAGATCAACGCTATATCCAAGTTGGCCGCCATCCGGGAACAAATTTTAACATTGTGCCCTATGGAAAAAAGACATTCAAAGATCTTCTAAGCTGAAACTGCAGTGCCAGTTGAAACCAAACTTGGCCACAATAATCCTAAGATGGTCCTCTACAAAAATTGTTTTTTCAGGTCTGTGCTATATCCAAGATGACTGCAAGCGGGAAACCGTGATAGTTTAAACATTAAACCCTATAGGAAAACACATTTAAAGATCCCCTCCACTGAAATGTGCTAGCCAATTGGAACCAAACTTGGCCACAATTGTCTTGAAATCAAAGATGGTCCTCTGCAAAAAGTTGTTTTTCAGATCAGCGTTTTATCAAAGTTGGTCGCCAATGGGGAACATAGTTTTAACATTGGACCCCATGGGAAAAGTCATTCAAAGATCTTCCTGTCTTAAACTGCCTAACTTGGAACCTAACTTGGCCACAATAGTCTTTAGGTGGTCCCCAGTAAAAGGCTGATGTTCAGGTAAATGCTATATCCAAGATGGCTGCCATCGGGGGACATAGTTTTAACATTGGACATGGGGAAACACATTCAAAGATCTTCCCCTCTGAAACTATTGAGTCAGTTTGAACCAGCTTGGCCACAATAGTCTTTTGGTATCAACATGACAAGATTTACCTAGCATGTGATTTTGATGGAAATCTGATGACCTGTTTCGTAGTAATTGTTCTTTTTCCGTAAAATTTTCAGATTTTTTTTAAAATTTTGATATTTTTGTATTAAAAAAAAAATCTATGACAGGAAGAGGTCAAATTGTAGTTTTAAAGAAAATATAAATGCCCTTTTAGGAGTTATTGCCCTTTAGTTGTCCAATTTTCGTAATTTTATACATTTTGCCTTACTTTTCAACAACTATCTGAGATGAAAGTTTAGTTCTAATTGCAAAAATGCTCAGCATGCCAAGGACTACATTTTATTTTCATGATGGAAGTTTTCAGATATGCCAGTTATTCATCCTAGATGGCTGCCTCTTAAACTACTTTGACAAAAGTTATTTTTTATGTTTGTTTGTTTGGGGTTTTTTTTGGGTTTTTTTTAGCTCACCTGACCCAAAGGGTCAGTGTGAGCTATTGCTATCACTTTGCGTCCGTCGTCTGTCATTCCGGCGTTAACTTTTCACATTTTCATCTTCTTCTCTGAAACCGCTGAAGCAAATTCAACCAAACTTTACAGGAATGATGTATGATTGCACATTTCGTTCCGATTTGATAAAAAACATGGCCGCCAATGCGGATCTTAGTTTTAACATTACAAAATATTCAGCAAGCTGAATACTACATTTTTCCATATGTCCGGTAGGTTTGCATCAAATTCAAGATATCCGCCACTGGGGAAGACATTTTAATATTGGAGCCTGTGGGGTTGCATTCAAAAATCTTATCGTCTAAGACCGCTTGAACAATTATGAGCATCCAATATAAATTTTTAGAAAGCACATATTATTCTTTTTTGCTCAACATAACAGTTATTGAACTATTCCAAAACCCCATGAGCATTTTCAAAGATCTTCAAAAGTTGACATGGCCTTTTTTCAAATTGACAATAGTTTAGACGTTTGATTTTATATATACATAAAACAGTGAAGTCCTTCCTCTATCAGAACACTTTCATCAATGCCATGTAAATTACCCTTTGATATTACTGCGTTTGAGTGATGCTGTTCGGGGAAAATAAGTGTTTCACAAAACACATCTTTTTTCATGTATAAAGGTGTTTCGGGTGTTGTCAACAATTCGTATTTTACAATTTGCAATCCCTTTTCAGTTTTTCCTTTGTTTGTCCTTTTCATTGTAGGACAATTTGTTTTTGATATTATCATTAGTTCGTTCTTTCGATTTACAGCAATTTGTTTTTTTTTTCAATTTTCACTGAAGTTAGAGAAAAAAGAAGGGAAACGGGGAATTGCTCATTCTGTTGTAAAAGACGTGTTTCGCTGTTGTGTTTTCTTTTCAACAATATTTTGGGGGTTTCAACGATTTTTTCCACTATGATTAGTTCGTTCTTTTCGAATGTAACATCAATCACCAATGATATGATGTGAGCTATAACGCTTCTACGGGCATTTATTTATTACCATTTAGTGTTTTTTTTCCAAGAACTAACAAAGATAAGAGGTTGTTTTAAATAAAAAAAGGGTAAGAGTGTTATTGGATATATTTAATAATATCAAAGATGTTTGACATAGTTTTTGAGAAATTACTCTCCTTTTGTTACCAAGCATATTACACAAGTCTAGGGTTGAACATAATCATAACATAAAAAGACAAAGTGTAAGGAACAAAATAATAGAGAACACCATAAAAAATGATTCACAATCAATACAAAATACCTAAAGCACTGGCAAATTTGATGCTAGCAAATATCAATGAGTATCATGGAACCGTGGCTGACACTGGCAAAACATTCATATATTGACACTATCAAATACTGATGTACAAATTAACCGATACAAAAAGGGCATATATTCTCCTGACTATTTTTTTTACTTATTTTGTCTTCAATTTCCTCATAAGTTTACAGTGTTTTGCACTGAAATTTTAGGTTCATCCAACCACCAGATGAGATTCTAATATTTTTATAATTGACCAAAGTCAACTAGAAACACAAATGAATTCGGTATATGACACTAAATAAATAGACCTGCATATCTACATTCCGAGGCAACTTAAACACTGTTCTATTTGAGTTAATAGTCTTCCAAAATTTTCGATTTTATCTCCACTGAAGAGACATAAGTTGTCGAAATGCGCATATGCAGAAAATAAATTCACAGTAACTTCCGTATTTAGTTATTTCTAACAGAAAGCAACCATTCACATAAAAGACAAATTAAGGACAAATCTGGGGATTTTATATTCAGATCAACTGTAGCATTGTCGAGAAAAAAAAACAGCCACATCATTAAAGTGGGCATAGCACTGTCACTATACAAATCGTTGATCAAGCAGAGAAACCATTGAATATTTGTCAATTACAAAAAATAGAGAAAACGAACGACAAAATAACTCCCAAATCTTTCCTTTAACATTTCGAATTGCATATGCCCAATCATGACAATCGGCTGTCCCTTGTATTTGCTCTGGTCATATTTTTCACTTGTCCGATTCCATGCTCATATCAATTTCTATTTATTTTGCATTGCTCAAGTCGAATATTTTATCAGTATATTCAATCTGTATTGTTCGAGATGAGATCGGTTATCAAAGAGGATTGCAGCTTTATCTGGTTTACCTCAAGTTGCACCCCCGGTGAAACTGTACACCGTGCAATCAGGGTAGCGACTAACTGTATGCAGGCCGCAGGGTAGTGCAAAACAAACCAAAAATAGGCATGCAGACGAAAAGTAACTTGATTAATTTTTCTTTTTATAAGGATATTATGTTTTACTTCGATTATTAATATGAGATTCGTAAGTGCCAATCCATATTATGTGTCAATTTCAGGTTGTTTTGATTTCTTGTAACTGTATAATTAGCAAAAGTTTTACTGTACGCAATTTCACCAGAGTAGGACTAGGCGTACAGTAGGTAGCGACCCAACGGAAAGTCGAACTGTAGGCATGGTAGGATTTTAACTGTACGCAGGGTATGACTATGTTTACAAACAAATTAGCGTATTATTTCCTACAAAGAATATATATTCTACCTGAATGGAACCTAAATGTTGATATGCAATTGATATGAGCTGTTTTGTTTACTTGGACTAATGTCAGAATCAATGGGTAGATAAGGGACAAAATACCAAGACCACAATCATCTCATTATTACCATATTAATTTAATGCTTTATTTATTTAACGGGGATTATTACCATATGACCTGGATAGAAAAATCTTTTCTAGATACAAATATGTGACAGTGAGCATTTTAATTGGAGACGGTACAAAAAGAGAAACATAGCCTATATTCCAATACTTGAGTCTAAATATGTGTATGACATTTGAACTGTATTTACATTTCAATTCCAATTGCCAAAATATCCTTTATAGATATTTCGTTTGTTAAAATCAATGCTGCCAACCGAAACGACTTTTTTATGAATTTCATGTCAGTATCTGCAAGTACTGTCGGCTTGGATCTTTACACAGTATAATGTGACCACCTTACCAATGCCCATAGTAATGCTGAATTATATTTCAAGAAAATAATTCGACTGTAATTGGACATTATACAAATAAATCGAAAATTTTAAAATACTATATTATACTATATTTTTATTTAATAAAAATACCTTTTTTGCTTGCAGCCCGGGGATGATAGAATAATTTATAATTAATGAATTAATTAATTACTAGTAAATAATTGATTAAATACTCAAATTTTAAAAATAAAATTATAGATTATAAACTGATATTATGGTATTGTTTAAAATTACGTGTTGTCTAAGATAAACATTAAGATTCAACTATACTTGCCGACATTGTTGTAGATGTGTTCTTGTAAATCAAGTTGACCGATAATTCACAAAATACGGAAGGCGTTCGTGTACAATTTATGCAATCTTTATCATATACACTGGTTGACGTATTTGAAGTAAACTATGGTCAGTATTTGGATATACCAATTCCTGCTGACTGGTCTGTTGGAGAAAAAAACGAAACAACGACAGTACTACTGAGATTACCGAAGGAACAAGTGATTTCATAAGCACAAAAACCAAAGCCCAAAGACATGGCAGAAACGGCGACAGAGAAAAACAAAGACAAATCAAGGACGTGAGGCAGCCACAAGGCACGTAAATAAAAGGACGACATTAAGAACCAAGGCACTTATATAGTGTGAACTCCCACGAAAACCCGGAGTAACATGAGGGTAAGCATGTTATGCTCTGCTAATTACACACGTCACACTATCAGCGAGTCAATCCAGGGTTGAGTCAAAAGCGGTTATATCAAATGCGTGAAGACGTGAAATCTATAGCTGAAAATGTCCGATGTCATTTGGGACACAGACACGTCATATCTGTCAATGATGTCATGATGACGACCATAGCATTTCTGAAGGGATGAAAGTAACAAAGGCTGAACAAATCCCTGACTTAGCAGTTTTTTTTTATCTATTCAAAAATCACTACATAAGCTACATGCTCGGCAGTAACGAATCAACTTTGAAATGTAAACTCCATAGACTGGAGAGGTAGGTATATTGCTGCTTAGAAAGGGAAAGTTAAAAATTGGGAAGTTAAAATCATCCGTGAGCTTAGATTTCAAACGTCCATCTTCGTCAATGTATATCAAAAGATCTATTAAAGTACGAAGCTGAAGTAGTTGTATCAGTAGTCTCTTTAATTCCAGGCTCACTTGGATAGATCTGGTGTAAATGTTCCGTTACAACCCGTCAAAATTCAGTTTGGACAATGCATGGACGAATTCACAGACCTGCGCAAACACGACCTTGGAAATTCCCACTTCAAGCAAACATCGTACGTCACGATTTAAATAACTACTCAGAGACGTCACTATCCAATCAAATCATGTTAAACACGCACACCTCCCGATTTAGAAAACGTGTACTAAAGTAAACAAACAAATGATCGTTGAAAATGCATTTGCTTTGTTGGATGTAGCCTAGTTGATAGCAGGGAAAATATATAATAGAAAAAAGAAGGGAAACGGGGAATGTGTCAAAGAGACAACTACCCAAAGGGGAGTTATAACAACTCAAAGCCGCCATAAGGGACCGACCATTTAACTTGAAAAGGGGGGGGGGTAATGTTTTTTTTTCTAAAAAAAATATTTTGGAGCCGATTTTATGTGAAAAAATATTTTGGCTGCCAAAATGATGAAAAAAAAAATTCTGTAGGAGGCTTTCTGTTGAAAAAAATTATGTTAATTTTGAAAAAAAAATAATTTGTTGATACACGTGCAAAAAAAAAATTCTGTCCAGAAAAAACATAACCCCCCCTTTTCAGGTTAAATGGTCGGTCCCTAAGATCTTGAAAGGTGAGGAGGAAACATTATACCCAACGGCAGGTCGGAGTCGGCCCCTAAATAAAGAGTAATCAAGTTCAGCGAAATAAACATCATCCTAGACTCCTATAGGAGTCTAGAATGATGTTTATAATCTATTTATTTAATACATGTAATAAAGCACAGTACTCCATTATGAGGAATTGATCGTTACCTTTATTTGTAATTGTAATAAGCGATAAATAGGTAATAATTTTGCCATAGAGGCAGAAGACTATGATTCCGCCTAGGCCAGGGACTATGCATTGTATTCCAGCCCTGTTGCGGCATATAATTTTGGGGAAAACCCTTTTAACTTCCATGGGGATGCATAATGAAAATCTCGAACAAATTATTTATTTTCACCAAATGTCACATTAGAATAATATTTCCATTTGCAATTAAAGAAATATTCTTTGAATTAAAATTAAATTATTTATTTTCATGAAAATTAGGATAAGAATATTTATTTTCACTGGCACCAACATTAAATTATTTATTAACAAAGCCCCTCCCCCTGAAAATCAAATGGTCATCCCTTTAACTTGTAGACGGAATATAATTCATGTTGATATAAATGCGCTAATATTTCTCGCATTTTGCGTTCTCGTTCATTTGAAGACACGAATTAAGGAAGCTTNGCACTTATATAGTGTGAACTCCCACGAAAACCCGGAGTAACATGAGGGTAAGCATGTTATGCTCTGCTAATTACACACGTCACACTATCAGCGAGTCAATCCAGGGTTGAGTCAAAAGCGGTTATATCAAATGCGTGAAGACGTGAAATCTATAGCTGAAAATGTCCGATGTCATTTGGGACACAGACACGTCATATCTGTCAATGATGTCATGATGACGACCATAGCATTTCTGAAGGGATGAAAGTAACAAAGGCTGAACAAATCCCTGACTTAGCAGTTTTTTTATCTATTCAAAAATCACTACATAAGCTACATGCTCGGCAGTAACGAATTTCGCANGCTACTTACGTACTTGATTAAAAGAAATAGTAAAATTTGATTTAATTTATTTATAGATACATGTACTTTGAATTGGAATTTCCCCTTTTGTGCACGTGCATCAATTTGAGACATTACGTATTATTTCTCTTTAGTGATTGGTTCATCGTATTTGACGTTGCTCTGTAGATTCACCTTCAGAATGCTTGCGCAGGTCAGTTTATTGTGATTGGTTTATTAAATTGTGACGTACAATGTTTATGTATCTGCCGAATGATCTTTGTTCATACTGATTTTTGACGGCTTGTAATTTTGGATTAAGAGAAAATAAATCGTCTGTGCAGAGGAAGCTGAAATTAAAGGACTGGGCTAAATGTGTGTTTTTTTTCTGTGTTAGCCCTTATAAAAACTTGGCCTCATACGAGAAAAGAAAAATATCAGCTAAAAGTGGCGGGCAGTTAGTTTCCATGGGAATCCCGATTGTCTGTTGAAAAACGCGGCCCTTACATGGTGAACCCATCGAATATTTAAATAATATTAAGTACAAAACAACAATTGATTCAATAAATAACAAATTAGTCCTACCCTGCGTACTGCTTAGTCGCTACCAAATGTACGCTTAGTCCTACGCTGATTTTTTGGTGTACACTAACTCTTTTGGTTATTGTGACTTTATTAAAAATATATACGCTTACATATTTGAGACAAATAAAGGTAAATAGTATAGTTTTCCTTTACAATTGCCCATACACATATAAATATGATACACATTCCATGCAATATTGAAGTTATTTTTCGTCTGCATGCCTTTTTTTAGTTTGTTTTGCACTACCCTGCGTACAGTTAGTCGCTACCCTGATTGCACGGTGTACAGTTTCACCGGGGGTGATGTAGGTACCAAACAAATATCAGCAATTCAACTTTCATTGATTGGTGGCACAGTGATTGGTGGGAAGCGAAGAATTTTCTAGCAAGGTTGTTTTTAGCATTTAAGCCATTTTCCAAGTGATGCTGCTCATTGTGCAAGTTAATTTTGTTTTGTTAAACGTGCACTAGTGGTTCATGATTTCATTTCAATTTCATAGATTCAACTACACGATCTAAGCGCCATCCGGTGAAATAGGGACCCTCATGATTCCCTTTACTCAAATGTTTTAAATCTAACAGTACAAACAGTAAAAATTGTGACCAGAATATAGAATTTTTCAGTTTGATCCATCATTTACGGACTCTCGGTAAAGGAGTGCTATATTAAACAGTAATCGTATTTCATGTATTTGTTATGTATTTTTCACATTCCGGTTTTCTTGAACGCCAGACGTTTCGTGCCTCAAAACTCTTCCTGTCTGTAGCTACCAGTAATACAAAGGCAATCAACGATAACAAAGTTCACCTTTTCAGGCACGAAACATTTAATTTCAGGTGTGTGTATGTGGAGGGGGGGGGGGGGCTGGCATTTTTTAGAAAAAATTTCTGGCCCTGATTTTTGCCCCCCAAAATTTTTCTGACCAGTATCTGGCCCTGATACTGTCCATTAGAGAAAAGACCCGGAATCCCGCCTTTTGGATTAGCCAATTATTTACATTTTTCTTCTTTTTGGAACAACTGTTACGTTTCTTCCGTTAGGAACAGATTCTGTATTACAAAATGTATTTGTACTACAGTAAAAGATATTTTATAATATTTTATTATTTTGGAACAAATTATGTTATGACCGCGGCATCGTTTGTCATTTAGGGAGCAACCATTTGATTTTTNNCCCCCCCCCCCGAAATCAAATGGTTGCTCCCTTAGTAGATTAGTAGAGAACCGATGAATTCGGGTAGACCCAATGATTTATTGTTGAGAACCTAATTCAGGTAGACCCAATAATTTTGACCAAAAAAAGATGCCATTTCTGATTATTGCTTATTAGTGTAGACCAATCTACACGATTCTCGAGAGATTTAAAGTATTATACAACGAAAGTTAATCATGCATCATTTTAAGTCCTATGGGATTGTATCCTTATTTTTGGTTTATATGTTCAGGACAGAAATTTTAAATACCATACTTAGAACTATATTAAGATTTTTTTTTATTGGTATTATAGAATTACATTAATTTTTGTCATAATGGTATATATTGATATAAACAGAACGGTTACAGATCAACAATTAAATGTATTGATAACTAATACTTCCTAAAGTGAAAAATCAATTATCTCCCATGTTTAACAGACAATCCCAATGGTAATGGTCACTGACAATCACTAGTCTCTCTGAAACAAGTTGCTTTAAAAAGGGAAAAAGAAAGAAAGGCAATACGTGAACCGTAGAATGTGTCACATTATTTTAGGAAAAAATATTTCTTTTGAATTTTTATTTTTGTATTAAGAAATCAAAATGCTATTTTTCCTAATACGGGACTGTTGATTTACGAATTTGAAGAAATATAACAATATTTGGACAATAAATAAAATAAATAAATAAAATGTCCATTGTATTCAGGCGGTACTTATCGTCAGAGATGGTTTTCATACTGTTCCACATTGTTCTGTCCATGTGTTTATGTATTATTTTATGTTGCTACGTTCCCTTACAATCGAGTGCTCTGTGGTTTGTTTGACTTTTTCCCTTTCATTGCATTAGAATGACAGTGTTTGTAAGATTACTTTGCCCATTTGTTTATGTTTTTTACGATCCCACCTACATCCATGAAAACCACTAGATGACTGTATCTTACAGTCTATACTAAGGACCGTTTTGAACTTACTGTGAGGTATAAAGATTTGCTTATTGTGGACCAAAGACGTCATGGTGACTTCACGATGGAAAACAACAAAAAAGAATAATTCCATTGTTACTTGTTCTTAATAAAATTGGTCCTCTTTGTATATTTCAGTATATATTTTTATCTAGACTCGTCAGTCCAATATACAAACAAAAGAATGAGCTCTCGTTTAGAAAAGATAAAAAAAGTCGATTACAATGTTAGGTGCTTTAAAAGTTACTTATAATGTAAAATATTCTACTTTTTCATGTGCATATGCACGCCGGGTATTCCGATACACGGAACCGGAGGGGCACAAAAACACAGAGCTCATTTTTTGTTTACATGCGGTAGGGTGGGTACAGATTTTTATTAATAAGTCAACAAAGCATATGAAACTGGAGTAAATAGATTGTCATTTTTAGTTTATATATAATTAGTTATTCACAGGTAAAATTTCACTTCCCAAGACCCTTTAATAAACTGCAGGGAAAGGTTAGATATTTTTCACGGCGATGTGTCCAATAAAAGTGATGAGACGTTCATGTTTTAGACCATATCCAAAACATCAATGGTTCCGTCTTTTCATTAATATCTACTGGACATTTTCTGAAGTATCACTTCCCGGAATTCACTCGTTATATCTTTATTTGGCGACTTATCCAAGAAGGGTGCGTAATGATGGGCACAAAAAAACCAAATTGAACACGGAGTGGACGCATTCAAATGATACAAGGAACGCGGAGTTTGTTCAATCGAAAATAGAAGATAATGAAATTGACGAGAGTTTTGACTTGCTTTTAACGGCGCATATGACTTGAATACAACTATTTAATCAACTTAAGATTGAAAAACGTTGAAATAATGAGTATTGCATGCGTATTTATAAAATTAAACCTCAGAAGTATTGTTTGTCAGGCTGTATCTTCTATAATTGATATGTGAAAATATTTTAACAACATAATAGATTAATCCGAACTGGTTTACTCTGCAGTAATGAATTTAAGATTCTGTGGCTGAAATATTTTGCTTAAAAGTATCTAATTTTTTAAGCCATGAATTTTAATCGAAATGTAAAAGTGTAATATCAATAAAGAGACGCAATGACGTACAAACAATTTATCAAAAAAAGAAGGGACGAGTATACCAAAGTATAAAGCAAAACTCGTGAATGAATGTATGTATTTCAAACTGGCGACTGTCTTGCTTTACATTACCTTTCTAAAGGACTAACCAATGATTATCGTGGCCAAGTCTGATTCCAGTAGGCTCAATAGTCTCAGAGAAGATCTCTGAAAGTGTTCCAATAGGGCCAAATGTTAAACTATATTCCTCACCGCCAACCATCTTCAATAAAGTACAAGATGCTTTGTTTTGGGTCGTTTTTATTTTGGAGATGGGATGTTGTCTCCTTGACATTTACCCGATTTACTTACTTTTTCAAATTTGAAAAACACATCTTTTTCAGGGTTCCACGCAAAAGCGTTTGTTTCAAAGTTGGTTCTAATTGTCCAAGTAGTTTTCTAAATGCGTTTTCCCGTGAGGTCCGATGTTAAACTATTAATTGACAGATAATCTCCTCACTCATTTTTTCTGTCTTTTTTCGACTTTTGTAGAGATAATTGAANAAAAAAAAAAAAAAACAAAAAAAAAAACAAAAAACAAAAAACAAACAAAAAACAAACAAAAAAACAAACAAACAAAAAAAACAAACAAACAAACAAACTAAAAGCCGAAATATCGCCTGTAGTTCCCTCCCCTTTCACTATATCACTTCTTTATCTGATAAATCAGGTATCATGCTCCGGCACTTGAATCGGTTTTTAAGAACTCAGACTTCAGAGATTCCAGGCGCGTCCTTCGGTAGTGAATAGGGAATGCTATACCGAAAGCTTAACACGAACCATTTTAGCCAAACTGTTTGGAGAAACGCCACGCTCCATGCAGTTTAAAACCCATTGTACATTTTCTAAGGAGAGTAGACTCGTCGGGAGTCGTGTAGAAATCTAAATTTCCTGCCCCTACCCAGTTCTCCCCTTTTCCGTTTTGCCCAGTTGTCCCTTCCACCTTTATGCTGCTTTTCTTTTACTATTTAAGGTAGATCGACACTAATACACGACGCATGCGATTGGCGCATTTGCGAAACACAAGTCGGATGCGGAATTGACTGGATTTTCAAGCCGGAATATTCCTGATTTGGCCTTTTCATTGTGATGTCATAATAGATTGACATACACTTTCCCGCGAATTATCTCCCTTTTACCATAAATATTGTCTGTTTCGTAAACTATACATATAGATTTTATCAGCTCAGCTGTATACCTCTGAAATGTCAAAAAATTTAAAAAAATCTGTCTGATGTTATTTTATATGAAAGCTAAACAATAAGCATGTTCTCACAGTTTCCTATATATTCTTTGTAAATATTGCTGAAAAATAGTGAATTTGGTCTGATTTTCAAAGCCTGATTACAGGAAAAGATGATCGATGACATATCATTTTTATTTTATTTTTTGAACACATGGGCTAAGAACTACAAAATATCTTAAAATAAAAAAATTCTGTCTGATATTTTTATTAGGCTCGAACTACCTTAAATCGATTAACTTGTTTTCGTCCTGATAATAGCTGAAATATTGCTCAATGGATATTGAACACTTACTCATCAACCAATCCACGTATCACGCTTAAGTTGACTCTTTGCTTTCACATATAGATATGAAAAAGAAAGGAAAAGGGGTAAATGCCAAGGAGACAAAATTCCATATCCAGGTTAAAACGACCCAAAACAAAGCATTTGTAAAAACGTATCTCGCCTATATTAAGGGAAATTTTTCATCAATCACGCTTCCAAACTGGCTTTTTTGGCCCAAAAGAACCCTCTTGGATTTTAGCTGTTTTGCTTCATCATGAATGCCTGTCTTTCTGTCTGTCTGTCAACCTGCAAGTCGGTGTGTTATCCTGTTTGAAGTCTGCACGATTTTTTTCACTTTAAATGTCATCTCTTACTATATCATGTCTGCCTGTCGACCTGTCTGACTGTCGGTCTGTCGACTAGTCAACCTGTTTTCGTATATCCCTTTTAACTTTCATGTCTGTTGTCTTACATGATATTTCTTAACTTGTTTATTTCTGGTCTGCCTGAAAGGATATGGAGTAAATGAACATGAGAAAAAGCGTCTAAAAACACATGACTAAACCAATCAATTGAACAACTCTAATTCTTGTTCTTCATCTTGAACTCACCATGATGCCTTCTTCAATAAGCTATTCTCATACCTCATAGTAAGGCCAAGACGGAATTCATTGCTAAAAGTCGAGCAACGCCATACTCATGTATCCCATCACAATTGTCTAAAGTTCGAATTGTTAACGCCGTTTCCGAAACAGCATCCCCAGTCTGACTTCTGTCGTCGCTGGTTAGACAAAATAGTTTGAATTTGTGGGTTAAAGTCTTATGTTTTTACTTTGGCTATAAAGAGACTATCAAATAATACAGACCACGTTTAAGTCTCGGCTGATATTTACAGATGTTTATTAAAGCGCAATACCATCTTTCAGGATCTATATGTATAGTAATCTTTTCAGAGCACGTGATTCCACCTATTTAGCTCATTTGTCGATTTCTATACATTTTGTACTTGATTTAAACGGTATTATTTTCTAACAGTGGAATTTTATAAAGAGTACATCATTAATTTTTCTCTCCATGAATTGCAATAACAATATGATATAATTCACAAAAGTATACACTGAAATCTTTATTGATTCGTAGTATTTGAGGGCTTTCTTTGCATAGCCAATCCCTAAAGATACTAATTCTGAGTAAATATGACATTCTAAGTTGTCTTGAATTAATCACTTGAAGTGATTCTGACATTTTTCTGTGCTTTCTTCTCTCCAATTGATATTGTTCCTTTTGCCCGGTATCCGTGTTCTATGTGCCATTATCATTTAAAGCTCCGCGGTTTTTTGTGCCCATAATTACGCACCCATTTTGGATAAATCGCCAAATAAAGATATAACGAGTGAATTCCGGGAAGTGATACTTTCAGA
>MJUU01063971.1:449204-468188 GCA_002080025.1 Modiolus philippinarum
TGAAATATAACCAAGGTGATGAAGTATCGACTATAAGCAGGTAGTACAGCCTGCATCAGTAGTCCCAGCCACTTGACAGTTCACGTGCACTTGCATGTAGGAGGGCCCTCATGTAGGTTATAAAGTTTCACATGATTATACATTGTACATATCTAATCACGCTGTATATGTTCTAATGCTTCAGATCAGTATTTTACTTAAACAACCCCGCATCCCTTCATAAAGGGATTTAGTTTGCTTTGCAATCCCTACCCCAGACCTGATCTTTCGGCAATCTTAGTATGCCAAATGTAACCCATAATCTAAGGTAAAAATCATCATAAAACAAGTGTGGATCGTATTGCAAGGCAATACCAAGTCCCCTACCGATAGAACAAGGTTTTATTGCATAGCAAATATTCGAAGTCCAAGGTCTGTAACCCCATTAAAAATCAGTGGACCAGAACCAAATATACACTTGATCTGTAACTCATTGAGATAGACTCTCATACAAAATATCAGATCAACACCTGCAACAGTTTAGGAAAAAAGTGCGGAAAACTGACATTTTACTAAAATTTTATAAGTCCAAGGCCCATAACTCCATCAAAAATCAGTGGATCGGAACAAAACTTTAGCTTGGTCTGCAACTCATTAAGGGAGACTCACATACAAAATATCAGATCAATACCTGCAACAGTTTAGGAAAAAGTGCGGAAACTGACATTTTACTAAAATTTTCTAAGTCCAAGGCCCATAACTCCGTCAAAAATCAGTGGACCGGAACCAAACTTAAACATTAAGGTAGACTCACATACAATACCTGCAACGAGTTAGAAAAAAAGTGTGGAAAACTGATGCGGGACTGACAGACGGACGGATGGATGGAGTGCAAACCTAAAGTCCCCTTCGGCTATCGCCGGTAGGGGACTAATAAGCCAATCGACAGACAGAATGAGTAAAAGTATCAAGTTAAAAAATATCTTGTAGACATTATAACCAGAGGTTCCAAGGAGCTCACCTGGCTTTCAGTTGCCACAATCAAGGTAACATTGTAAGTTATACAGTTGATCTTCAGTTTCTCAAACTTTCGTAGCTCAAACACCTCAAATATCTTGAACGGTTTTTAAAGTCTGATCATGTTTTACCATATTTTTTGTTGGGCATTTTTGACAAAAAACGTTCTTGCAAAGGACCACTTTCGACTCCAGTTTTGAAGTCGAAATGTCATTTTGTAAATGGCAGTCAACAAACTTTCAACATCGGTTTTGAAGTCGTAACATCAATATCTACTTGGAATTCAAATTTCATTGAAATCGGACAATGTTGAATATTCCCGCCTTTTTTGGCGGCCATTTTTAAAATGGCAGTCAAGGAACAATTTTCAACATCAGTTTTGAAGTTGCCACAGCATGGCAAACATTTCATCAATTTACACTTAATCTTCATCTTAATAAAAGATGAAAAATACGAAAATTTTAAAAATTCAGTGAAAAAAAGGGCAATAAATCCTACAAGGGGTTATGGATTTTCTTCAAAATTTCAGGGTGGGTAGATCTTGATATGCTGAACATTTTTGCAATTTACACTTGACCTTTATCTGTTACAATTTTTGAAATAAATAAAAAATGCAAAAATTTTGAAAATTTTACGGAAAAATGGCTATAAGAGGTTTGGAATGGGTGTATCCTGATGACGGTTAACGGTAAAAAATTAGGCCAAATGACGTTAACGGTAATATTCATGGCTTCACGATAAACTTGTTAAATATTTCTACAAAAATTTGTTTTGACGGAAGACGATATTTTTTATCTCCAAATAACGATAACGGTACAAAATTCAAGTAATTTCACGAATTACGCTAATATTTTTTTGACGATTAACGGTAAAATTTTGACCCATTTGACGTTAACGATAGCTGAAAAGAGGCGTTTGACGGTTAACGATAAAGGGCATTCATACCCTCTTATAACTCCGGAGTGGGTTTCAGATTTTCTTCAAAATTGCACAGTGGGTAGATCTCATCATGCTGATCATTTTTAAACCGTCTGATTTTTGATATCTGTAAAGGTTTTCGAGTTATTGGCCAAAAACTGCAATTTACCCCTATGTTCTATTTTTAACCACAGCAGCCATGTTGGTTTTCCGATCTGCACCAAAATCACAAACTTTAGTCTCCTCATGCCAAGGAACATTTGTGTCAAGTTTGGTTTCATTTGACCCAGTGGTTTCAAAGAAGATTAAAATGTAAAAGTTTACGGACGGACGACGGACGCCAAGTGATGGCAAAAGCTCACATTGCCTTTGGCCAGGTGAACTAAAAAAGGGATACCCTGTAATAACGAAGACAGGTTGACATGTCGACAGGCCGACAGTCAGACAGGTCGACAGACAGACATGATGAAGTAAGAAATTACATACAAAGTGAAATAAAAGATATCGTGCAGATTTCCAACAGGATGACACAAAGACTCAGAGATTGACAAGGCAGACAGACGACAGGAATACATGATAAAGAAAGACAGGTAAAATCAATTTTTGCAGCATAATTGGTGAACAAATTACCTTAAAAGAGGCGAGATATGTGGTTTTTATAGCAGAGGGCCAACCTAAGCGTGATACGTGATTGATTGATTGATTAGTAAGTGATTAACGTCCAATGAGCAATATTTCAGCTATATCAGGAAGAGTACAAGTTAATTAATAAAACATTTTTAATAAAAAAAAGAAATAAAGGTAGAAGGGAACAACGGCAGTAGAATACCGAAGGAACAAGGGAAGCGAAGACCACAAAAATCGAAATCCAAAGACATGGCAAAAACGGGAACAGAGAAAAACAAAGACAAAACAGGACGTGAGACAGCCACGAGTCACGAAATAAAAAGACATTAAAAACTAAGGCACTCGTAGTGTGAACTCCCATAAAAACCGGCAGTGACATCAGGTGCTCCGGAAGGGTAAGCAATGTCCTGCCCCGCTAGCGACACCCGTCAGACTATCAGTGAGGCATATAGTGTTTTGAAAGGTCTGTTTCGTAGCGGATTGGTTAATGTCATTTTCTAACCCTTAGACAATAAACAGCTGCGCCAAGTCGCATGATACGCCCGTCGTCATCCTTCGAAACTTTAAAGTGATTTAGGTAAGGGGTTCTCAATTCAGAAGCACCTATAACTGCCTAATTAAGCTTGATATCTCTTTAAGAAATTAATCTGCAAAGTTAAAAGTGAGCTGATCAAAGTACTTATCAGTTAGAGCGCGACATGTAATAAATTGCATTAAAATTGACAACAAAGTCCCATAACTCTTGCAAGAAAAATCGAAATTTCACGAAAAAGTATACAGACTGTAAGGTCATCACATCAAATACCTCTTCAAAGTTTGAAGTGAATTGGCCAAAGAGTTGTCAAGTTAGAGCGTGACGTGTAAAAAATGCCTTAAAATTAACCAATCAAGTTCCATAACTCTTGCAAGAAAAATCGAAATTTCACGAAAAAGTATACAGATCGTGAGACCATCATACCCAATACCGCTACAAAGTTTGAAGTGAATTGGCCACATGGTTGCCAAGTTAGAGCGCGACATGTAAAACAATCGCTTAAAATTGACGAATAAAGTCCCATGACTCTTGCAAGAATAATTGAAATTTCACGCAAAAGTATACAGATCGTGAGGCCATCATACCTAATACCTCTACAAAGTTTGAAGTGAATTGGCCAAAGGGTTGTCAAGTTAGGGCGTGACATATAAAACGGACGGACAGACGGACAATCGGACATTGGTATACCATAATACGTCCGTCATTAGACGGGCGTATAAAAACCAATGAAATCCATGGTAATGTTACTTCTCTAACCCTCAAACAGTATCATGGTGAAATTTTAAAAAGCTTTTTGTAAATCTCTATAAGTATTGAAACAATCACAAGGACAAATCGGTAGCGCAAACATCACTGACGAAGACAAAACTAAAATTTTACAGTACGATATACAACACAAAAAACTAATGGACTGACAGTGTGAACTCCCATAAAAACCGAGAGTGACATCAGGTGCTCCAGATGGGTAAGTGTTATAGGTAATTAAATGTTGTAAATATTCTATAATACATTGTATTGATTGTTTTTATTTTGTAAGGCCTTAATATGATGTAATTTGTTTGGTCTACTTATGTAACTTGTTTACAATAAACAATGGTCAAGGTTATTACACCTTAGAACATGTGGAATATTCTAGAATTTAAATTCAGATTTTAACACATAGAATTTTCTAGAGGTTTTCCTTACATAATCATTTTAGTCATGTGATAATTAGTTGATTAGAATGTTCTACCGGTAGTTATATCCTGTGAAGATTTTTCTGGAAAGAATAAATGTATTTATATAAGGTAGCTGAAAAGGGTAAAATCAGTCAGTTTAATAAGTTTATACAGGATTAATTAGTTTATATAGGATTATCACGCACATCTTTCGTATTGGAAATCGACATCAATTATTGTGAATCTATAATAAACTATTTAGTGAGGATTACAAGGATTATTCTATTGGACATTTATTGGTGGAATTAAGTGAACTATTCATTTGGACTATTACTTGGACTTCATTATTGTCAGATAAGTCATATATTGTATTTAATTTGTAAAATTATTATTTGTTGTCTGATTAAAAAGTTAATTTGAGCCAATTTTGTTTTATCTTTGCTGACTTTACAATTTACAATAATTTATTGGTCGTTTCTACCACATAACAGTAAGCATGTCCTACTTCAGCTCCGCTAGCGACACCCGTCACACTATCAGTGAGTCAATCCAGGGTTGAGTCAAAACCGGTTATATCAAATCAGTGAAGACGTGAAATCTAGCTGAAAATGTCCGTTTTAATTCATTTGGGACACAGACACGTCATATCTGTCAATGATATAATGGTGACGGCCATAAAATTTATCAAGGGGTGAAAGCAACAAAGGCTGAACAAATCCCTGACGAATAAATTTTTGGGATTTTTCGTTTACAAGTTAACAGTCGGAAACCCTAAAATTCGCAAAGTTTAAAGGGGCATAACTCCAGAACCCCTTGGACCTCGGAACCAAAAATTGAACTTGACCTGAGTTTTGTGGTGAACAACTTGCATACCAAGTTTGAAGACCTTGTGTTATTTCGTTTGCAAGTCAACAGTCGGAAACCCTAAAATTCGCAAAATTTCAAAGTTTCAAGGGGCATAACTCCAGAACCCCTTGAACCTCTGTACCCAAAATCGAACTTGACCTGAGTTTTGTGGTGAACAACTAGCATACCAAGTTTGAAGACCTTGTGTTATTTTGTTCACAAGTTATCAGTCGGAAACCTTCGGGGGACGGACGGACAGACGGACGGACGGACACACGACTGAGGGTATCACATAATACCTCGCCACTTCGTGTGGCGGGATATGAAAATCTGTATCCCCCCTACCGCATGTAAACAAATATGTGCTCAGTGTTTTTTGTGTCCGCTCCGGTTCTGTGTATTGGAATACCTGGCGTGGAATATGTGTCTAACGGACACAATGCCCCGCCTCACACCTATTTTGAGCAATGCTATATTTCATGATCAGTGAGGCATGAAGTTGGTGGCATGGGTAAATATTTGTTGTTTAATTATTATTTATATGTGCATTTATATGAAGTTTAATACTAGCAAACATCTGTCACAGAAAAGAAACTTAAACCTGACATTAATCTCATACTATCCCCATTTTCCATGATCAGTGAAGCACGAAATTAGTAGCCAGGATAAATTTCTATTATGATATTTGTTTAACTATACCTTAATGTGTATTGATGTAAATTTGCATGATAATAGCATGCATCCTTCACAGAAAAAAACTTCAACCTAAGGGTAAACCTCAAACTACCCCCCTTTTTTCCATAATCAGTGAAGCATGAAGTTGGTAGCCAGGATAATTTATTATGATTTTTGTTTAATTATATCCTAATGTGTATTTATACAAAGTTTCATGATAATAGCATACATCCTTCACAGAAAAAAGCTTAAACCTGAGGGTAAACCTGACTTGGGACGGACAGATGAACGGACGGACAGACCCGAACACTATATGCCCCCACTATCGTAGGCGGGGCATAAAAAATGTCTATGGACAGACAAGGTGATTCCAATATTCCCCCAACTTCGTTGCGAGGGGTATAATAATTAGCTCAGTAGTTTCAGATGAGATCTCTAAATGTGTTTTCCCATTGGTCTGATGTAAAAACTGTTTCCCGTTGGTGGCCATCTTGGTTGAGGTGCAAACCTGAAAAACATTTTGTAAGGGACCACCTAAGAACCATTGTAGCCAAGTTTGCTTCCAATTGGCCCAGTAGTTTCAGTGGAAAAGATCTTAAAAGAAAAATTTACACTTGACAGATGATGGACAAATAGTGATGGCAAAAACTAAGAAAGTTTTCCTGTATTGTAATAGACCTCAATGTATTATGACTCAATTCTAAACTTATGTTCCCTGCTGCTGGCAATGTGGCTTCTAGTAGAAGCTCTTTGAATGCTTTCCAATAGGGTCCAATGTTAAACTATTTTCCTCGCTGGCGTCCATTTTGGATCTGATAGAGACTCATCCGATACATTTTTAAAATGGACCATCAAAGGACAATTGTGACCAAGCATGGTTCCGAATGGTTAAGTAGTTTCAGAGGACAAGATTTTTGAATATAATTTCCCAAAGGCTCAATGTTAAACTAAGTACCCTGTTGTTTGCCATATTGGATGAGGCAAGATATATTTAAAGGGGGTCACCCAAGGACTATTATGACCAACTTCAGTCTTCACTGGCTAAGTAGTTTCAGAGCAGAAAATCCAATTTTCAATAAAACTCCATGCTGATGGCTATCTTGCATGATGTAGAGACTAGCAGGACACATATTTCAAGTTATGGGGCCATCTTGGATCAGGGGTGGACTAGTCAGACAATTTTTAAAGGGGACCACCAAAGGACTGTTTACAAAGTTAGTTTGGTTCCAATTGCCTTGTGGCTTCAGAGAATGCTATCCCTTTATTGTCCAATATTAAAGCAAGTTTCCAGCAGGTAGCCATCTTAGATGAGGTAGCCGGGCACAATCTTTAAAGGGACCAGGTTTGGTTCAAACTGGCTTTGTGGCTTCAGGAGAACTTTGAATGCTTTCCCATAGGGTCCAAACTAAAACAAGAACTGTCGCCAAATGGCAACCAGATATACTCCCCGCTCATTGAACCCTGAATCAATATTGCAAGTGCAAATTTATATGGGTATGGGCACAACACAGGTGTGGACACAATAGGAGTATAGACATATCCTTTCACAAGGGTTCCAATGAAAGTAATCTGTCCAAATAAGACCAAAAAAAAAAAAAAAAAAAAAAANAAACAAATCCCCTTTGCATTTTACACAAAAATCATAAGACTTGGAGAAATTGTTACAACACTTTGAGGATAATTTCTGAAGACAATTTCAAAGAAAAGAGTATTTTTTGCAACAGCTTTATTTCACAGTATCTATCCTTTGAGTTATTTCTTCCAAAAATTGTCCAATTCCAACAGATCATTGCTTATGGAATTAATGAAAAGTTAAAGTGATATTACCTCCCCTTCCTGGTTTGGGACAATAATCATATTCCTTCATGCATATCTCCATATAGTATCCTTATGTTTTAAGTTTCATCAAAATCTTCGAAGTGGTTTAAAAGGAGTGCGTTAGGAAGTAATCTGTGAATCAATAAAAACTCACATCGAATTATCTCCCCTTCATGGTTTCAGAAAATAATTATATTCCTTCATACACATCTCCGTATAGTGCCCTTCCTTTTTGTAGTTTCATCAAAATCCTTCAAGTGGTTTAGGAGGAGTTGCGCTTATGAGGTAATTTGTGCCGATGGAATCAATGAAAACTCAGTGGAATTATCTCTCCTTCCTGGATTCTGACAATAACGAACTGTCGCCGAATGGCAGTTAAATATACCCCCGCTCATTGAACCGTGAATCAATATGGTAAGTGCAAATTTAAGTTGGTTTGGACACAATACAGGTGCAGACACAATACAAGTATGGACACAATGATATAATCTTCAAGAAAGAACTTTTCACAAGGGTTCCAATGTTATACTCTGTCGAAATCAGACAAATGTAAAATTCACTTTTGTTTAGCTTATTTAATATTTTACACAAAAATCATAAGCGTTTGAGAAATTTCATTACAACACTTTGAAAACAACTTCTCAAGACGATTAGAATGAAAAAAAGTGTGTCTCTCCAACAGTTTGATTTCACACTATCTACGCTTTAAATTATTTCTTTGAAAAAAAAAAGATCAACAAAGCTCAAAGTGAAATTATCTCCCCTTCCTGGTTTCGTACAATGATTACATTCCTTCATGCACATCTCCATATAGTAGTGTCCTGCCTTTGTCTGAAGTTTTATTAAAATCCTTCAAGTGGTTTAAGAGGAGTTGCGCTTACGAGGTTTATACCCATACATAGGAATCAACGAAAAGTCAAAGTCCAATTATCTCCCCTTCCTTGTTTCCGACAATAATTATATTCCTTCATGCACATCTCCATACAATGTCCTTTTGTGTAATGTTTCATCAAAATCCTTCCAGTGGTTTAAGAGGAGTTGAGCTTATGAGGTAACCAATACATAGGGAATCAATGAAAATTCAAAGTTAAATTATCTCCCCTTCCTGATTTCAAACAATAATTATATTTCTTCATGCACATCTACATATAGTGTTCTTCCTTTGTCTAATGTTTCATCAAAATACTTCAAGTGGTTTAAGAGGAGTTGTGCTTACGAGGTACCCCATACATAGGGAATCAACAAAAAGTTAGTCAAATTATCTCCCCTTCCTGGTTTCCGACAACGATTATATTCCTTCATGCACATCTGCATATAGTGTTCTTCCTTTGTGTAAAGTTTCATCAAAATCTTTAAAGTGGTTTAAGGAGTTGCGCTTACGAGGTAACCCATACATAAGGAATCAACGGAAATTCAGAGTCAAATTATCTCCCCTTCTTGATTTCGGACAATAATTATATTCCTTCATGCACATCTCCATATAGTGCCCTTAATTTGTGTAAAGTTTCATCAATATCCTTCAAGTGGTTTAAGAGGAGTTGCGCTTACGAGGTAACCCATACATGGGGTATTAACGAAAAGTCAAGTCAAATTATCTCCCCTTCCTGGTTTCCGACAATAATTATATTCCTTCATGCACATCTCAGGGTGTCAAGGCATTTTTGGTCTAAAAAATATAGGATAATTGGAATTTTTTCAAAAGTTTATAGGGCAAATATAGGGACTTAACGGCAGATTTATAGGAATATAGATTTTTTAATGAAATAATTTGTATAAGAGTTTGTTGATTCTCCATAAAAATCTATCTAGTTTGCATTTTGGTTGGATTAGATAAAATATTAATAATAAACAATGAAAAAATCCTTTCAGATGTAGACAATTTAAGTTATACAATCATTCAAGTCATTCTTTACATAGCATGTATCAATCTAGCATCAGCTTCTAGATTCTTGGTTTTTTTTTTGACACAAGTAAATTGAGTAGAATCCTCAGGTAAAACTAATGACATACAAAAGGACATTAATGGTGGATCAACTATGACCATTTTATTTTTTCTTACATACTAATGGACAAATTTCAGGTATACTGAATGGTCACATCTGAGCTGCTGTAGATTTAAATGACCAGAAAAGAAAATTGATGAAGCTGTCTTTTAAATGGGAACAGGCAATTTTTAAGACAGATTGAGGAATAAGAATTGAACAATGACCAAGTATACAGAAGATGGAGTGTAAAATTTCCTAATATTCCATCAGTGTTGATTCAGCAATAGGCGTTTAAAAACATGCATGTGCTTGGGTGTCTACCATTATAATTTCCCTTTGATGTTGAACCATATACATGTACCTATAAGCAAGCCATACTTAAACTGATCATCATCAAAGGTAGTCAGTATGTTATTCATACAGGATTTTCTAACTTAGATTTCTACGTTTAGAGATAATATTATTTCAGTTTCTTAAAAAGCAAATCTTACAGTATTGTTTTGTAAAAAAATAACAAAAAGAAATTTTTGAATGAATCTTAAATTATGAGAGTGTAAACATCAATAAGTATTGCTTAAGTTGTGCTGCCCTGGCTACACCTGACAGATGATACAACTATAATGTATTTTGCCAATAACAGCTTTTCTGTTCTTAATGCAAATATAATGTGACAAAATTTTGAAATACAGCTGTAACTCCTTTTTTAAAGTATTAGGAAATTCAAATATATATTTTTATGTGTCTAAAAATAGTACTGTCATTTTCTTTGATATATAGGGCTTCATAGGGATTTTAGTGACTTATAGGGAAAATATAGGAATAGTCAAAATTAGAGGAAAATATAGGAATAAATAGGGACTTGACACGTTAACATCTCCATATAGTGTCCTTTATTTCTGTTAAGTTTCATCAAAATCCTTCAAGTGGTTTAAGAGGAGTTGTGCTTACGAGAAGTGTGGACAGACGGACAGACGAACGGACGGACGGACACACAGACAGGAAGATTCCTATAAACAGGGTTCCCACAACATTATTGTATTCAAATTCAAGGACTTTTCAACGAGTTTTCAAGGTCTTTCTAATAATTTTCAAGGTCCTTTGCCTGAACAAACTCATTGCTTTTGCATGAGAAAATCTAGTCAAACTAGCACTAAGAGACTGTCTCTTTGAACTTACTATCAGTACATGTAATCTCTCCTTGTTTAAAGTCTCATGGGCCGAGCTCAATTATCCTTTTCAGGACATGTTCTATCTGTTCTATGAAACATTGATAATCGAATTGCATAGAACAAGGACAGAACATTCAATATGGAGGTCAAAATTTAAATGATCGTGATATTTACTGTAACAACCCTTCACTCATTGGGAGATTATAAAGAATTTATTTTTCATACATTGTGTAATATATTTTACCTTAAAGTTTACACAAAAACATGCTGGAAACGTATTTAGTTTCTTCTGCAAGCACGGATAATGGGAAAAACGTTCAGATTCCTTTAATTGTGAAAAACGTATTTTTTCTTTTGAACTATTGATCTCCAAATTAAATTCAAACACTGAATTGACAAGCGTATATACATTTTCATCAAACTTGTATTTTAGATAGGCTCGTGTATTTAATTATTACCGTGTCCACAGCTCCAGATAAGAATTGACTAATTGGGTAATTTCACTCTTACTTTTGTCATCAATTGGGTTATAAAAATTTTTCCAGGTAAAGCCATATATGTTCAACCCTTACAGTTAAAATGAGGTGGGTTTCCACCCCTTAGAGCAGTAGTATATTGGGTTTTTATATTAGAAAAGAAAATATACAAGTGATATTATTATTAAAAGTTGTCGTCATCTATCAAAAGGATCAATTGCAAGTAATAAATTTTAATCATGCGTTATTGAAAAAGATCGAGCATCGTCCATGCATATAAATTGGTAATGTCATTGTTTGATGTTTTGCCATGGTGAAGATCATATCAATTTTATCCAGCTTTCTTTCTACTTCATTGTTTTGATTGATTGATTAATTAGACTTTTAGGTACAGTGAGCAACTTTTCAGCTATGCAAGGAAGAGAACAAGCTAACCAATTGAAAAAGTCACAAGTAATAGAAGAAAGATATAAAGAAGGAATGGGCAATCGGGGCAACAAAATTTTACAAAAAAGGAAATGGGTAGGGACAGGAAATTTAGCCTTCCATAGGACCCCTTGTGTATATGCTCTTGTTCATGAAATATAGGAGAGTTCTTTCTACTGCATTAGGTGTGTATTTTCTCCACACAGTTTGTCGGTTAGGAATTCCATATTATACTAGTATCCTGTCAACCCCACGGACACTTGAAAACAGAGGAAATGGGTAGGGGCAGGAAATTAAGCCTTCCATGCTGTTCTTAGTGAGTCTGCACTTCTACGAGATATTAAGGAGGGGTCAAATACATCAATCCAAATAAAATATTAGTAAAAGTAGAAAGACTTAAAGAAAGAGTTATGGGATGTTGTCTCCTTGATATTTACCCCATTTCCTTTCTTTTTCATGCCATGGGCATCGAGTTATGACTGCCAATGGAAAATGGTGGAAATGGGTAGGGGCGGGAAAATAGCTGTTTTTATAACCCGTCCCTTAACGGGTCTTCTGTGTACGAGAAGCACATATGAGGTTTTTATACTTCAAAGAGAGTGACGTTTTGTTTTTTGAAAGTTTGTCTTCAGGCTTTCCCTTGTAGATACTTTGTTATGTATTTTGCATGTACTCCATATCCTTTCATTGTTTATTTCTGTATTATGGTCCAACTACCCTACATAGATGGGGCATTCATCATCTCACCACCTGGAGATGCCTAATGTAGCATTGTTTTCAACGAGACCCACCACAACTTTGTTTTTCCATCAGAAGTTTTCTTGTTTAACACTGATTGCTAAGTATCTTGTATTTCCAGTTTGAATGAATATACCGTATATCTGCAATGCGAATCCGTTGTGCGTATTTTTAATTGAAAATCCGTAGTGGTAATAAACACCTCTACGAAGACGGTTTCAATTTTCGGTCCATTTTACTCTCAAAATCGTTCACTGTTACCCGGCACCAAAAATCAAACGACAGGGACACGGTTCAATTTATCGGTTTTGCTAACACTAAGAAGATTTGGCTACAAATGGGTGAAACTACGCAACTCTCCATGATAGAATTGGGTGAAAACTCATTGTTGCAGAAATATTTGAGTTAAGTGTTTTAAATTGGTTACTAGACGCATGTCAAAGAGAATAAATTGGGTTCTCATTTATTTTAATTGCGTAATCTTGCAAATACGCAGCTTATCTGTTGCTCTACGCGTATATCACTTTCCGGTGAATATAACATAATTAATAGATTCTACTGTGGAATTTCAATTCTAGGCATTACCGACTTCGAATATTTATTGAGATGTTTAACGTTTTTTTTTTCGCTAAAACGAAGTACAAATGTAGTTAATCAGTTGGGACATGTTCTACACGGGTGTTCTGACCCAAGCAATTATTGATCAGAGTGCTCGTATTGTGAGAAGGCTATAATCGAGCATCGCCATGCTGACTAGTAGAAAAACAAATAATATTCGAGAAACGCCCCATAATTTGTTAATGATTTTTCTTCGCTTAATTGCAATGTTAAAATCTCGTGATGTTCAGCGCAATTCAGACTATGACTTTTTATAGTAGTTCGGCACTATCAATACTCGTACCTAGATTCTATTTTCATACTAAACACATTGAATCGAAAGTTCAGGGTACGAACTTTTTAGGGGACGAAAAATCATATGATCGAAGGGAGTTAACCCAAATTAAAATCAAAATCTTCGGCGATTAAATTTCATGGTTTTCTCCCGGTCTTTTTCTAATTTTATGGAATTTCACGGTTTTTTCCCGGCCGGGAACACCTCAAACGAAATTCCCGGCTTTTTCCCGTTTTCCCGGTCTTGTGGGAACCCTGTGTAAACCAAGTTTAATACGTCTCTCTTCCAAGGATGGTTCATTAGCTGCAACATAGATACTCTCCACAGGAGAAGTTCTGAACGCATCTAATGAAAGACGCAAACCTTGGTGGTGAACGGTCTCTAGTAATTTAATGTATGATTTACGGGCGGAACCGTAAATTAACCGAATCAACGATCGATATAAATTTAATAAAACAGTGCTATCCGCACCCCAGTCGGTACTCGACAAAACTTTTAAAATATCTAATGCCTTTAGGCAATTGTTTTTTAGCATTTTGATATGGGGAAGAAATGAAAGTTTACTATCAAAAATTAAACCAAGGAACTTGGCCTCTTTTACAATAGTTATAGGGTTATTGTATAGTTTAAGCTCTGGGTCTAGGTGCATTTTCCGCTTACAACAGAAATGCATCCCGACTGTTTTCAAGCTTGAAAATTTAAAACCATTTTCAACTGCCCATTTTTCAATTCTATTTAGACATAATTGTAATTGGCGTTCTATGTTATTCATGTTTTTGCCACGATAGCAAATCAGAAAATCAGCTACATAAAGAGATCCATCAATGTTATCTTTTAAAACCTGGGCCAAACTNAAAGCAATATTTTGTATATTGCTGTTGACAAGATGAATAGAATAATACATTTAAACATAAACATCTTTATTTATTCAAATATTTTTCCTGTAGTGTAGAAACTTTCAAATGCAGCATCAGTAGATTTTATCCAAATGCATTCTTTATCCATACTTGTTCCTATATACAAAGAAAAACAAAGCAAAGCAGTTAAAGTGAATGGACTATACCCAGTCTTTACAGGCTTATGAGACACTTAATTTACAATAGTATACTTTCTAGAAGAATAGTAATGGAGCATTACACTATACACCACGTTTCACAAAATTTCTAAGTTCATAGGGGCATAACTCCAGAACTATGTGTATCGCTGAACCAAAAGTTAATACTTGGCCTGTGTTTTATGGTAAACAAATTGCATACCCAGTTTGAAGCAAGTATGTTATTTCATTCACAAATTATGAGTACGAAACCCTAAAATTCGCAAAAATTTCAAAGTTTCAAGGGGCATAACTCCAGAACCCCTAGGACCTCTGAACCCAAAATTGAACTTGACCTGAGTTTTGTGGTAAACAACTTACATACCAAGTTTGAAGACCTTGTGTTATTTCGTTCACAAGTTATCAGTCTGAAACCTTCGGGGGATGGACAGACGGACGGCCACGCGACTGAGGGTATTACATAATACCTCGCCACTTCATGTGGTTGGGTATAAAAAGGTAAACTTGCTTGATGATGTGATTCCATTTAATAGATAAGTTAGTTGCCAGCTTGTAGCTGAAAATCATCCTTGTAGACATCTTATTATCAGACTGGACTTTGTTCCTGGGTACTGTTTAAGCCTTGGGCATTACTTCTTACTTAATGGATGATAGCATCTTCTATACATTATTCCAGGTACAGTTCCAATTCCAATTTTAAAGTATGTTTTCTTAACTGGATTAAACAAGTAAATATGTGTCAATGGACACGAATGCCCCGCCAATGATCATGTACAATTATTGAAAATTAGTTATTTTTTGATAATTAGTTACGAGTGACAGAAAATAACCGTTATCAGGAAAATAAGTTAAAAAATATATGGTTGCTAGGTAGAATTCCAAAATTTAAGTGGTCTTAGAGAATTTCAGGAAATTTACCAAAATTGGAATCAAAAGATTTTTGTAATTCAGTTATTGAAAGTTGGTGTTTGACAAAAAGAAATTAAAAATAGTAATGGTGCATTACATGATACCCCGCCACGTTCCACAAAATTTCAAAGTTTCAAGGGGCATAACTCCAGAACCCCTTGGACGTCTGAACCAAAAATCATACTTGGCCTGAGTTTTGTGGTATAAGTTTGAAGACAATATATTATTTCATTCACAAGTTATCAGTCGGAAACCCTAAAATTTGCAAAATTTCAAAGTTTCAAAGGGCATAACTCAAGAACCCCTTGGATCTCTGAACCTGAAATCGAAATTGGCCTGAGTTTTGTGGTATACAAGTTACATACCAAGTTTAAAGACAATATATTATTTCATTCACAAGTTGTCAGTCGGAAACCCTAAAATTCGCAAAATTTCAAAGTTTCAAGGGGCATAACTCAAGAACCCCTTAGACCTCTGAACCCAAAATCGAACTTGGCCTGAGTTTTGTGGTAAAGAAGTTACACACCAAGTTTGAAGACCTTATGTTATTTCGTCACAAGTTATCAGTCGGAAACCTTCGGGGGACGAACGGACAGACGGACGGACGGACACACGACTTGGGGTATCACACAATACCTCGCCACTATGTGTGGCGGGGTATAAAAAATGTATGGTTGCTAGGTAAAAATCCCAAAATTAATTGGTCTTTCAGAGTTTCAGGAAAATACCAAAACTGGAATCAAGAATTTTTGCAATCCATTTTTGGAAAATGATTATTTAACTGTAAAAAAAATGAATTCACTTTCTTGCTAAGTAGAATTTCCAAAATCAATTGGTCTTTGAGAGTTTCAGGAAATTTACCAAAATTGGAATCGGTTTTTTTTTGAGATTCCATTTAAAAAAATAAAAATGGAAGAATGTGTCCATGGGACATGGATGCCCCCGCCTCCTTGCAATCAAAACCCTTAAATTATTAAAGGCATAACTATGTATATTGTGCGGTTATGCGGATGTAAACTTGGATTCTATTGGCTGATTAACCACCTGCTAAATAACCATGCCCACCCTACACAAAACAATCAATAATCATGATAATGTAGTGTTTCACCTACATGTAGACCAAAGTCATTCAAAGAATTGTACATAAGGACAAAACTCACAAACATGCAGTAAGCATGGATAAATAAACATATCGTAATTAAAGTTTAACATAGTTTTCTTCCACGTAATGTAAAACTAATTTCAACCTGATATAAAATTAAAAAATTAAAATGTGAAATACAATAAGTCATCTATACTTGGAATAACATGTAAATTATATGAAATATTTTATTTGCATTCATTTTCAAAGGTTTTCGCTCCATGTATTACGAACACCTCATGTAAACTTTATCATGTTTATACAACATGAAAAATCAATACATCATTCGGCTGTGTATTGTCCAAAGTACGCGGTCAGTCGACATAGCGTTTATGTGCACAATCGTGTAGTTAAATGTAGGTCATCTTGTAATTATCGTTTTCTTAGTTAAACACAAACAGGTTTGCATAACCGCACAAAAATGTTATCATGCATTGAACCAACTAATATGATTATTTAGATAGTGTCGAAAATCGTTGAACGGCAAGCGACCTTCAGGTCGCGCCGTTCAACCATTTTCGACACTATCTAAATAATCATATTAGTTGGTTCAATGCATGATAACTTATAATATATATATCAAATAATTATAATAAAGGATCTTTCTCCTGTGATAAATAGGCACTGGAACTGGTTTGGTTTTGATATGTGTAGTTCCAACAAATAATCTGAGAAACAGTCTTGGGATGTTGTCTCCTTGACATTTACCCCATTTCCTTTCTTTTTCATATTTATATGTAATACTAATCTATTTTTAGAACTGTGACATTGACCTTAGCGGTACCATCCTGGAAATCATTAGGTTTTTGTATTGGGTGATAAGCAATCACGTGACCAAGTTTGGTTTTGATCCGATGTAGCATACTCAAGTTATCATCCGGAAACTAAAATTTCATTGAAATTTTAGTCTATTTTTAGCAACTGTGACCTTGACCTTGGGGGTACCAACCCGTAAATCGATAGGGTTCTGTCTTGGGTGATAAGTAAGCATGTGACCAAGTTTGATATTGATCCGATGTAGTATACTCAAGTTATCATCCGGAAACCAAAATTTCATTGGAATTTTAATCTATTTTTAGCAACTGTGACCTTGACCTTGGGGGTGCCAACCCGGAAATCGATAGGGTTCTGTCTTGGGTAATGAGTAAGCATGTGACGAAGTTTGGTTTTGATCTGATGCAGGATACTCAAATTATCATCCGGAAACCAAAAAGATGGACGTACGGACGTATGGATCAGGGTAAGCCTTAATGCCCCAGACAGCCTAGCGGCGGGGGCATAAAAAGGCCATTCAAACAAATAAGACAGAAAAGATGCTAGGTAGAATTCCAAAAATTTAAACAATGAGCATAAATGTCAATAAAGGGAGATGCCGAGCGCAGCATGATACGACCGCAGCATGTCGATCACTGAAATTTGAACAAGTGTAATTTAAAGTGAGTTTGGACATACTAAGGAGCTTGACACAATAATTGCATGGACACAATAAGGGGATTGACCCAGTAATAAGCTGGACACAAACCAGTCAAAATAAAAATTAGCCCTTATGACTCCTTATGGTTCCTCTTTGACCCCTGATAAGAGCTACAGCAAATCCATTGAGATACTACTGAAAGCTTATATCAAGTGGAAACCAAAGAAAACTAGAGAATGTGTCTATAAGATACGGATGCCCCTCCGTAAAATTTATCGCAATAGAGAACTTAAGCGATTTATTTGATTAAACACCTTGTTGTTAATAAATTGACCTAATGCAAAAATTTAACAAAGTCATTCATGGGTAAAATGTCGGTCAAAGTCAAAGAAATAAAAAGAAAATGTGTCCATGGGACACGGATGCCCCTGCCATACAGATATCAGCAAACAGGAAGTAGATGAGTGATAGACCTGAAAAGGGGAGACACGGTACAACTCAACATACCAAAGCTTCATACCAAATATCAAATCATACCTGCATACACAAGCTGAGAAATCCTTGACGAAAAAATTCAATATATGGCTATAATGGGAAAAAATCAAAGTTGTCGTCAAACAGGAAGTAGATGAGTTATGGACTTGAAAAGGGGAGACACGGTACAACTCATCATACTCAAGCTTCAGACCAAATATCAAATCATTACTGCATACACAAGCTGAGAAATCCTTGACGAAAAATTTCAATATATGGCTATAATGGGAAAAAAATCAGTAAACGCACCAAAGGTGCGAAAGCCGAGTTGTGAACATTTGTTACTTTCATAAGTACATCAACGGATAGGTAAATAGTTGCATATCAGCATATACCGGTAAATTCTTTTATTTCAATCGGAGATTTATAATGGAACTTTTGAGGAAGTTTGACTTTGTCCTAACTTGACTAAATCAAAACATTCCAAGTTCCTTTCCAAAAAAAAAACTTTCGGCAGGGGTTCTCCCTTAAAATCTAGTTTTTTTATTTTATTATTGCTGAAATTGAAAGTGTGTATCAGAATACCTTTTTTCTAATAATTTCAGTTTTCTAGTTTGGTATACATAGCAACCAAAATCTCCACTATCCATTGCAACTTATTTCAGACCACCTCTCAAAAAAAATTTGGGCAGGGGTTCCCCTTATAATCCAGGTTACATACATATTGCTGAAAT
>MJUU01063972.1:5542-20268 GCA_002080025.1 Modiolus philippinarum
GCATTTTGTCTAGTAAGATTTTGTCAACATGTCTGAATTTATTTCCAAGTAGAAGCTCTGGTTGAAGGCGAAAATGAAATCAATCTGCACACCGACAAGAGTGAGTTTGTTGCATGTGTGCAAAGCATAATATATGCAAACACATCTGTTATTTTCAATAAAAGAAACCAGAAAACTTTTTTTGTTTTCCTATATATGTGCAGCGCTTAAAAATACCGTGGGACAACTTTTAAATCGGTTTGTATCGATTTCGGCTGTTTAATATCTCCGTGCTCTTAATATGTGTAAAGACCCTACTTTTTATTATTACTATTATAAGATCTTTCGCGGCGAAAAAATAAGACTTGAAAGTCAAACTGGAAATAAATTTAGTTATATAGCGTCAACAAAACTATAAATAGAAACATAGCATCAATATATTCAAAAATAGAAACATGGCGTCAATATACATATAAATAGAAACAAAGCTGAAAATACGCTAAATATTTTTGAAATCACGTGACTGTTTCAGCCAATGAAACTGATAGGATACTTTGTCATATGTAATATTATTAGATATAGCAGTATTTTGATTACATCATTTTGGTATCTCTAAATAAAGTGGGGTTTTCATTGAAGAACCTATCCATTGTTTACATCTGTCTTCCAGTTCCTTGACAGTCTTATGACGACACAATGTTAAGAAAAAATGGTGTTGCATTTCTTTTTTACTGGTTTTCTTGTCATTCCCACATCTCTGGACTTTAATCTTTGTAATTACATGTCATGCATTTGTTTATTTGGCATTATACAGCCATTGTTTCAAGCAATATCCAAAGTATTCAATTTTGAAAGGGTTATTTTTGCTTCTGCTTTTCAGATTTTCCCAAAAATTTACAGACATTGTTGCCTTCAAAGGCCATGATAATTGTAGACCTACTCAGTCTAAATGTGTCCATGTTCAATATAGCGGTGAAATTATACATTAGGCCGATTCCGTCTGTTATGACTATACAGAACTTATGTGTTGGCCTTACAGTATATTATTTCAAGTCATACATTACCCTGTGATGGTCCCCAACTGCCAGATTCCTGAGTGTCCCTGCCGCATGCCTCTGTGCTTCAGAGTTGGAACTATCACATAACACTGGACGTAAATCTGGTATAATCTTTTCTGTTATTAATGGTACCTGGAAATAACAACACCTGTCAACTATGATACTTAACTTAGCACAAATAATTAAACATTGTGTATGGATGGAGGCTTTTGAAATGTCCATAAACATTATTTTTGCATGTTTTAAGAATTAAGTCCACTTTAAGGAATATTCTATGTCTATGACTTCATCAAGGTATATACAAAACACTAATATGTTGTAATGGGCTGACTAAAAGACTGGCTGGTAAAACGGATTGGTCAAAAGCATTAATCCCTCAGCTTTGGTGTATGAAAATTTACTACATAACAACCATTGAATTCCAAAAATGATCTCACCATTTAAGGTGGGCTTTGATAATTATCTTAAAAATTACCTCTATTTGATATATACTGGCAAGGTTTGTCACATATATTATATTTCTCATATGTATGCAGTCATTATACCTTGAAAATAATTTTCATCCATTTCAAATTCTGTTTCATACATCCTTTAAATGACAATTGTTTTTAAGTATTCTACCTGCCTTAATTTTTTTAGTCTTTTCAGAAAAGTTTACGAATTTTATCTTTATACAGTTAAACTTTGATGGCAGGAGCTGCAATAGCTCCAACTTCATGGATGTCTCAAAACCATTTCTGTTGTCTTTTTGTTCAAATTTAAACATAGCTCAAGCTCGATATTTCAAACACCAGTCTAGCTTGAACTGTATCATCTGTCCCTTCAGTGTTGGAGCAATCAAAGTTTGACTGTACTAAGAATACTAACCTCATTAGCACTATGTATAGATAAATTCCTGAGACAAGCTACAGCAGCCCCTAATGTATCCCTGTGTGTATTTTTAGATTTGATGATATTATGTAGATGTGGTAGAGCTCCATACTTAACAATTAAAACTTGATTTTCGTCTGAAAAAGATAATAATAAAATATCAAACATATATGCCTTTATTTCTGTCAGGTTTGTAATGAAACTCATTAAAATCGAAGACAGTCAACACAAAAGTCTACCTAGCAAGTTATTTGTGATTTTGCTTTTCGAACTCAAGAGAAGTTTTATACACTTCAGTCTTTGCTATAAGCCACCAGCCATATATCTGAGATAGGTAAAATCAGTCTTAGGCTAGTAAAATGTTACAAGTCATTAATTTATGATATTAAATATGACGTTCTGAACATAGAATTTTCTATTAAAGTTTGGGCCAGTAATACCGGTACATTAGACCTTACATTTTGTACTAAGGTAGCTAACCCTGTGTGATACTGCACTGAAGTGTTTTTGACACAGACTAAATACAGAATTGAGATTTTTTAATGTTAAAAAAATTAATTTCTAGCTAGTATGCCATTCTGTGGAAAAGTTTCGTAGCTACATGATTTAGTTTTTGAGATATAAGCAATATAAAATTTGGTGGGAAAATGAACTCCTCTTGATTATTCATTACTTACCCCAGTAAACACTGGTACTATTTCTGAGTGCCAAACAGGAAAAAATAATTAATTTTCATGACACTTTATCATAACATAATTTTCAAAATCGTAAAAAGTGAATATAGGGGTCAATGGGCAAATTAACTTCTGTCTATTTGAATTTCAGAGTATTTGAATAGATAAAAGCATAGGACTTGAAAATTCTGCATAAGATTTGAAATGTCAGGTTGATATTCCTAAAAAATTTATGGGGAAATTGCAAATTCACAAAACTTAAGGATGTTAAGTAAAAAGTTCAAGGGAGTGCATTATACCAAAATTCTGTGTAAAGCAGGGGACATGCACATTATATCAAAGTTGTCCCAGCAATTCAAAATTCTGAATGTTTTGTTTCTGGAATGTGTAAATTAATTATCACAACACTAAAATGTAAATTGATGTTAAATTTACAGCAAATTTTCGCCTTTCCACAGGCTTCTTCAGGCTGATTAATACTCTACGCACGTGTTTACATGTGCGATAAAAAGTCTTTGTTGGTTTGATTACACTAACAATGAAAATTGACACAAAGATATTTCTGTTCTTTGTGACATAGAAAAGCTAACGATGTAATATAAAGTAGAAAATAAATAAATAAATATATAATAAAAAGATGTTAACATAATTGTTTCAGCTGAAAAAATATTCTTTTTATTTTTTGTTACTGCCAATTTCATTTGGTCACGTTCGTTAAGACCATTTGGTTCTAAAGTACAAAGCTGGTGGACCCAAAAATTTTCCCACAAATCCCTTGTTGAGTCATCCCATTGATCGTTTTCTTCAATGATCTGTACTTTGATGTCTTCAAAAGTGTGTCCTGTCATTTGGAGATGGCGCGTGACAGGACAGTTTCATTTTTTGCCATGAAATGAACGGTGGTTGTTTAACCTGATGTTGAAACAGGTGGTAGTTTGTCCAACATATTGTAAACTGCATGAACCACAAGTCAATAAATAGATGCAGTGTTTGGTTTTGCAAGATACAGGTGAGAAAATTTTGTCAGTTTCTTGGGTGACACTACTTTTAAATGAATCGCCAATGACTGCAGATTTACAGCACTTACAGTTGTTACATTTGCAAGGATTGTAACCACCTGGTGATTGGGGTTTATTCTTTATTTTTGAGTTTACTAGTAAGTCTCGTATGCTTTTTGGTTTTCTATAGGCTATAACTGGTAATTCTGGAAAAGTCTTTTTCAACTTTGGATCTTTCTCGATCAAACTCCAATTCTTACAAATTATAGATGGTAGTACTTGAAGACTGGGATGGTAAGATACAACAAGGGGTGTTCTTTTATTTTGACTACTCTTATCTTTGTATACAAGCAAAGAGTTATGGTCAATATTGTTCACTTTTTCAAAAGCACTGTCGATATTTTTGTCATTATAACCCCTATTGAGTAGGTGTTTTTTTAGTTCTTGTAAACGATGGTTTTTCAGGTGTTCTTCCGAACATATTCGTTTGACTCATATGGCCTGGCTATAAGGGATACTGAGAGAACAATGTTTGGGGTGACAGCTTTTTGGAGATAAAAATTGATGCTTGTCAGTTTTCTTCGTATGAAGATCGGTTTTGATGTTGCCGTTAACAATGGTTGTTGTTGTGTCGAGAAAGCTGATCTTCTTTGTTGAGGACTCAAAATTTAAATCTGATGGAGTGATGAAAATTGTTACAATGTTGAAAAAATAGGTCAAGTTGTTCCTTTGTTCCATTCCATTTGATGTCAATATCGTCAATGAAATGCAACTGAGACATTGGTTTGAATGGAGCTGTAGACAAGATATCTTGTTCAAGGTTTCCCATGAAAATGTTTGCATATGATGGAGCAACACAGGACAAGAAACTAGAACGGGATGGAATTACAGCACAGATCATGCAGTTTACAATATGTTGGACAACTAACCACCTGTTTCAACATCAGGTTAAACAACCACCATTCATTTCATAACAAAAAACGAAACTGTCCTGTCATGCGCCATCTCCAAACGACAGGACACACTTTTGAAGACATCAAAGTACAGATTATTGAAGAAAACGATCAATGGGATTACTCAACAAGGGATTTGTGGGAAAATTTTTGGGTCCACCAGCTTTGTACTTTAGAACCAAATGGTCTTAACGAACGTGACCAAATGAAATTGGCAGTAACAAAAAATAAAAAGAATATTTTTTCAGCTGAAACAATTATGTTAACATCTTTTTATTATATATTTATTTTCTACTTTATATTACATCGTTAGCTTTTCTATTTCACAAAGAACGGAAATATCTTTGTGTCAATTTTCATTGTTAGTGTAATCAAACCAACAAAGACTTTTTATCGCACATGTAAACACGTGCGTAGGGAATTAATCAGCCTGAAGAAGCCTGTGGAAAGGCGAAAATTTGCTGTAAATTTAACATCAATTTACATTTTAGTGTTGTTATAATTATTTTACACAGATATTTATATTATTCCTATTTTTATTTAATGGCATCAGCCTTCTGTTGGCAGATCCGACACTCAAATTAAACAAGGTTATATATATATATATATATTGAACAAATGTAGTTTTTTTTAATTATCATGATTTATATCTTTCAAATATATAGTTCATATTTATACAAATGTTATATATAAATCCTGTACAAAGGAAAATCTTTTTCTAAATCTTTTTTATTGATTATTGACAAAGAAAATTCATGGTGCAAAAATAAACATATTTTATATGATTTACAACAGTCGTACTTTTAAAATTATCTTTATTTAAAGAGAAATCAATTAGACTCCCATTAACTTGACAATAAAATCAGGGCTGATACAGATGATTGACAGCTGTTACAGGTATTATACAGGTGAGTAAACATATAAGTTATTTTTACCTGTTAAGTAATCAAGATATATAATGCTTAGTCAGAGATTTCATAAGCGTACTGAATTATACATGCCTTTCTACTGCATGTCTAATCTATTATGCAAGCAGATAAGATATATATATCGATAGATTATGATTGATTGATTAATTGATATTTTGTAGTTGGAACTGTACAGATCTTGACCTATTTCTTAAGACATAAAAAAGTTCTGTACTTTTTGGGGGATATTTAAGCCTCTACCTTTTTCTTGCAATATTACTATACACATAATTCAAAGATACTGCATATATATGACTTTGGTACGTTTATAAGATTAGTAATTAGGCAACATCAAATCAATTAATAGATTCTCATCCCCACCCGCCCAAATTTTTCTAAGGTCAAAATTTTTTTTATTTTCAATTATTCAGAAATTTTCTTTAAATTCCTATCAATTTTGGTGAAAATCAGTAAAAAATAAAAAATAAAACCCTCCCACCCACCCCAGATTTTTTGTTACAGGTGGATGAGAATCTACAAATTAACTTGATAGGGCCTTATATATCTCTAAATTTCTTCAACAGAATGTTATATTCAATACAATTTATGATCAATTGTAACACTGTCCATGCCTTAAAAGCTGTGGCTTATAGTCAGATGGCGCTTATGTATGGAAGAAAACTACATTTTACATTCTAGCCAAGTGGTGATGGTCATATGCCTGTCTGAATAATAGTAAAGAAATTATGGTACATGACAAAGCCTTTAGATACAACATGTAAATGATGCATATACACATTTGCTTGAATCAATTACAATTTTGTCATTTTGCTCTTTAGACTCTGTGATAAATGTATGATTTGCAGTTTCAAACAAATGAGCAATTCATCGCCAGAACAAGTTACATGTATGATATACAATGATAATTATTCTTCAATGTACTGAACATTCTCAGTAATATTAAAGTTTAAAAAGATCAAAGTCAAGGTCAAATAATGACCTGATAGTGTAGAGAGGATCGGAGGTTGATGCTTTGCTGCGCAAAACTTATGTAAAATTCATCAATAACTGAGTCAGAATATACAGCTGTCTTCATGTCTTTTGTACAGAAATATTAACAAGGTCAATGAAAGGTCAAATTATTTGTTTTCATCACAACCTGTTATTCAGTTAAAATGACAATAGAAACAAAGTGTACATTCATCACAAAACAAAATTCTGGTTTACAAAATCGTCTTTTACATAATTTGCAGTCTTTCAACTCTCACCTTCAGCCAACAATGTACTATATGTCTGAAACCAACACCAGCCCTCTTAAATATTGATAGATAAAATCTTTACATTACCCATGTCATATCGTACATGTATTATCATATGTGCATGGTATTAACAAATGTTATGATCTTGATACCCAACAGCAAAACAATTTCTCATAAAAATCTATGGATTCATAGAGGAATAAAAACAAAGTCTATAAATTATCCGAGGACGCTTTTGTCTCTGCTTTGATGAAAGTTGTCAATAGTGTAGATAAACTGAAAAGTAGATATAATTTCAGCTGGACAGCAGACAACCATTCTGAACTTTACATATATCAATGTTGAATAAGTTTGAGATTCTTAAAGGTATCCTCCTTAAAATGTAAAAATTTTGTGTTTATTCATTATGAAAAAGAAAGGAAATGGGGTAAATGTCAAGGAGACAACATCCCATATCCAGGTTAAAACAACCCAAAACAAAACATCTAGGGGTCACCATATGGTCTTCAACACAGTGAGGAACCTCACACCATATAGTAAGCCCTAAATGGCCCCGAAAAGGTAAAAAAGTGAATAAATCAATGGAAACAAACCACATCCAATATCAAGAAACTAAAATTTTATAAGCAGACAAGGACAAGCCAATGACCAACATATTCCTGACTTGGGACAGGCGCAAAAATTACAGTGGGGTTAAACTCGTTTTCTTGGATCCACACCCTCCCCTTTATGTACAGTTATAAACAAAAGATACTGTGACTTTTGTTATTTTATGTAATTATTCTGACCTAAAACTGAGAACAACTTTTCTAATCATGTATGTATGCTCAGATACATCACGACACAATCACACAAGATATGTAAACAATCTGTACATACAAGGTTATGTTAACTAAGCGACAAACAAAAATATATAAATCTGTATCACATCTGTGTTTGTAATCAATGGTTTCTTTTATCTCCTAACAAAGCATCAATGTAAACACTTTTTTTGTCAAACCAGTCAATGAATGAATCATTCTATGAAATATCTATTCAATTGATCTATTTATTTTACTATAAACAAAGTCGAAATAAAAACATAGAAAGCAGCCACAGCCTGCTAAGCTCACCTCCTTGTGCAGCATTGTCACATGTTGCACATGTCAGTAAACATGAAAGGACTATAATCATTCCTTATAACAGATTCAGTCATGCATAAATTGTATTTTACAAACTGCATCCGAAGCATGCATTGTTGTTGTCATCCCAAAATGCATCATACATACCAATATGGTTGATGTGGGCCATGTCAGTAAGTAGGAATGGACATTAACCATTCTAACTTACCAAGTCACTCATGCGTAAAATGTAGGTCAGAGACAACATCCGAAGCATGCATTGTTATTGTCATCCCAAAATGCATCATACATACAAATATGGTTGATGTGGGCCATGTCAGTAAGCGGGATTGGACTTTAACCATTTTACCTAACCAAGTCGCTCATGCGTAAAATGTAGCTCAGAGACAGCATCCAAAGCATGTATTGTTGTTGTCATCCCAAAATGCATCATACATATGAATATGGTTGATGTGGGCCATGTCAGTAAGCGGGAATGGACTTTAACCATTCTACCTTACCAAGTCCATCATGTGTAAAATGTAGGTCAGAGACAGCATCCGAAGCATGCATTGTTGTTGTCATCCCAAAATGCATCATAAATACCAGTATGGTTGATGTGGGCCATGTCAGTAAGCAGGAATGGAATTTAACCATTCTACCTAACCAAGTCACTCATGCGTAAAATGTAGGTCAGAGACAGCATATGAAGCATGCATTGTTCCAGTCATCATCCAAAAGTGCATCAGGCATACCAATGTGGTTGATGTGGGGCATGTCAGTAAGCAGGAATGGACCTTAACAATTCTTCCTAACTGGACGCCGAAGCGGATGCTAGGGGTATCACATAAGCCCCCCTCACCATGTGAGGTGAGCTAAAAATTGACATTCTTAAGATCAAATATAAACATGAAAGAATTTCTTTATTGCTTTGATACAATCAATACTGCATTAAATGCAATAGTTTTTAATCATGCATATATTCATGAATTTTAACTTCAATCAATTTTTCCTTTAAGACGCTTATGTAATGCTCAAATGAGGAATAAATATACACTGAAAATTTTACTAATAGGGTCTATAAGTCTAGTCATTTGGCACAAAGACTTAAAAAATTCAATTCATAACATTTCAGGCAAGAACAAGGCCACAGCTTTCAAATTTTTGTTCAAAACATCTGATCTTTTCATATTTAATGCAATTTCAAAGTACTATTAATACAATCTGAAAGTTTCAAAATAAAAAATTCATATCATTCCTTCCAGTATAAGCCAAGAAATCTGCGACGAAAATATGGTATATAGTAATAAATCAAAGTATTGGCAAACAGGAAGTGGATGCCTGACAAACCTGAAAATGGCTTACACAATACAACTCGTCATTTCAAAGCTTCAGACTAAATTTTAAATCATTCCTACTTTTACAAACAAAGAAATCTTTGACAGACAGACAGACAAATAAAGTGAAAACAACAAGGCAACATCATCTGGACACAGGGCCCTAACAAGAATAACTGACCCTTCAGGAGCATCAATTTATTTGAAGTGTACCATGATATCCATTTCACTACAAATTTCACCCTTTTGAACATTATTATCTGTAAAATTTCTTGTGTTCCATTGCTGGATATATATTAAATTTTATGCAATATTTTAAGAATTTTCAGTGAGAGGAACAGTTAACTCTAAAGTCCCGTATTACTCATTAAGTATGGTCTAAATAACCAAATTTGCTCTATTTTATTTTTTGTCATGCAAAAATACTTCAAATTTTCACTGAGCACCTATAAATAACATTATTTTGGCCATATCTTTTTACAGCACAAAATCAAAAAGTTGAAAAGTCCAGATGTAAGGAAAACTTGACATTTTGTAATGGTATAAGTAGGAAAAAACATGTTCAAAATCTCAAATCCTGCATAATACAAAAATCTTTCATCCACAATTTTAGTCGGCTCAATCTTTGTGTTATGTAATTATAATAATTAAGAAATGACTGATACACAGAATTAAGCTTGTATCAATATTCAACAGAAGTGACCTTGACAGACTTTCTTTTGCCTTAAAAATATACACCTGAATTTATATCTCTAGAAAATTCCACCATCTGACAAAATTGTTAATATTTTTTATAAATTTATACTTACCATCTGAAGCTAAATTTCTGAGTGCATAACAAGCCTGACATTTTACCTGTAAATACAAAAATAAGGGATTATGTACATATAATGTTAGTATTTAGTATTATATCCTACATAAAAACAAACTGCATGAATACCAAAATGTTGATTTTTTTTTGAGTAGCAAAAACTACAATATAGTGAATTCTTCTTTTTTTTTACATTTTATGAATTTCTTCATTTTTGATTGAACATTCATATAATCAAACATAGGTAATCAACGATTACAGAGTTCGCCTCGTTATGCCACTTTGTCACAGTAACAAAATTTTGACTGGATGTTGACAACAGGGATGCATGCCTAAGCAAGGTTACATGATCCTACCATGTATAGTGACTGAGATCTGAACTTGCATGAAAACTTGGACATAAATCACTCATGCGTAAAACCTACTTTTGCCTGGATGCTGATGTACCATCAGGGATGCATGCCTATGCAAGGCTACATGATCCTACCATGTAAAGTGACTGACATCTGAACTTGTCCAAAAACTTGGATGTAAATCAATCAAGTGGAAAATATAGGTCAAAGTGACCTAATTTTGTCTGGATGCTGATCTACCATCAGAGTTATATGCATATGCCAGGTTACATGATTGTACCATGTATAGTGACTAAGATCTGAACTCGTCCTAAAACTTGAATGTAAATCAATCAAATATAAAATATAGGTCAAAGTGTCCTAATTTTGCCTGGATGCTGATTCACCATCAGACTTGCATGCATATGCAAGGTTACATGATCCTACCATGTATAGTGACTGAGATCTGAACTTGGACGTAAACTTGAATGTAAGTCGTTCAAGCGGAAAATATAGGTCAGAGAGACCCAATTTTCTTGGAGGCTGTGAGATAGCCCAAGATGCACCTGCATACAAAGTTTGATGACCCCACCATGCATAGTTGCAGAGATATATGCCCAAATGCGGACGTGGACGTAGACGTAGACGTAGACGCGGACGAGGACGAGGACGCCGGGGGTACTCCAATAGTCCCCCTCAACTTTGTTGAGGCAAACTAAAAATACCATACTTAACAGATATACCATGTTTTGTAGGGGTAAATATTGGCCAAAAATATAGCAAAAGGTTGTTATATTTCCTGAGCTGATAGAGGAGGGAAAGTGATTCTCTAGATTGATATTTTTTAAAATACTGTGGAAGTACTTTTATTCGTGGACATCAATTTTCGTGGTTTTCATTAATTTCACTATTTTGTGGGTACTTAAATTCGTGGTTTCAAGTTTCATGCATTAAAAGTCTAGGGCAAAATGCAGTTTGTTAGGAACTTAATTTCGTGGTTTAAGCGAACCAAGAAATCCACGAAAATTGGGACTCCACGAATAATAGTACTTTCACAGTACTCAAATACTGGAAAACCCATTTTATAGAGATCTTTCATATCTAAATTTAAAAAAAAATTGTTTAAAACTAAGGAGTATCTCCCTAATGCATAGCTCTGTCCTGAGCTGAAGTTTGGCTTTTCTATTTAGATCCTTTTGATTATTTGTTCTCTATCAGCTTTTACACATTTTTTGGTTAATGGACTTCAAAGTGTTTTGGTTTGATCTGCACTGATGAGCTGCAAAGATGAGACATAAGTTGTTGAAATGCGCATATGCAGAAAATTAATTAACAGTAACTTCAGTATTTTGTTATTTATACCCTCTACTCAACATTATATGTCTGTTTAATTACACTAAATATCTTGATTTTCAGAAACAGAATTTTCACAGCATTTGATTGCTAATTTCATGATTTTTTTTATTGTTTATGACATTTTCTGTTTGTTCCTGATTGATATCTTTTTTGATATTCCATGTTATGATTTCTATCATCACACCTCTTTCTTTCAACATTGATTAATCACAAAGTTTCTGAATCAATATGGAACAAAAAGAATCAAAAGTCTTTCGGTTGGAATCACTTTCTATGCATCCCAACCCACTACCAAATTAGACTTTCATGTATTTGTTTTCCTACCAAGTCTTCCTTTTAGAACGTAACAGTTCACAAGTTTTGTTTTCTTACCCGATCTTTTTTTGTTAGTAACAGTTTCACAAGTTGCTTGGTGACATCAAAATGGCCGACAGCTGTCATCATAGCCCTGTGTTTCTCATTTACAGCGAGGTTACTAAGGGAAGCAGCAACGTAATACTGGATATCACAATCGTTGGAATGTAGAACTTCTACCAATACTGGTATAGCACCTTTGTTCACTAGTTCATTTCTGTTTGCTTCTACAAATACACATCTATAAACTTTTAAATCATTTAATAGAAAACATTTACTGTAGAGAAATACACAAATGTGCAATATTAAAAAAAGCTATCATGAAACAGTCAGAGAATATTGTTTTTTAAAACTGATGTCATTGATTTGAAATTAAACTTCATGAATTCTATATAAAGCACTTTGATATGATGCATAGATGTTGCTGAAAATCATCCATCATAGATAAAAGAACATTTTGTATGAGCAAAACAAGTTACTAATGGGTTTTAAAACTTCATATTTGATTGATATATTCCAGATCTACAATTCTTTTTCTATTAAAAAATCGGTTTGTGAAACAAATATCTAACATTGTCCTTCTTGAACTAAAATTTTATTTTTGTCATGAAAAGTCACACGAAAATATTAATTTGCTGTTGCTAATGTTTCAAAGAGATTTATGATAATACAGTAGACCTTAGATAGGCAAAACTGCAAAAGCTCGAACACAATGGATGTCTGAAACCCTTTTTGATGTTCCTTTGTTCAAACTTAAGGTGTCTGCAAGGTATTCATTTCCTATTATAGAATTTTGTGGAATTTTCTGCATAGAAACATAATTGTATTATTGTTAAAAATGTAAAAATAAAATTTGGGGATCACTGTGCATTTAAGCACAAAATCTGGAATTGAAAATTTTAGGATTTTACATGGAAATTATGAGAAAATGATTATATGAGAGGATAGCTTGAAAAATCTATCATAGATTTTTTTCATACTTTGCATGTGTTTTGAAATCATTATATAGTTAACATATTCAAAATAAAAATTAGGGGGTCACCGTTGAAATAAGAGAGATAAATTGCGACATGTTAATTTCTCTAGTGATATCTATGTTAAATTCTTTTATCAAATTATCTCCCTTGCATAATTTCTGTGTTCTGTAAATTCAGCAACAGATTTAAAGCTCGTATGTTTTAGTTCACCTTTTTGTAACAAAATATTGTAAAAGTGATAAGGAATAAAAATTTTAAATAAGTATTTTGCTAAATTTCTTAATGAATGATACCTAAATGAACAAGTATTAGACAAAAATGGCAGAATAATACCACTGAGATACCTTATACATTTGTAGTTTGACCTCAATAGCTAGAACAAACATCTAGCTTGAACTGTTCTCATTGGTGCCTTGGGTTTTTGAACCACTGAAGATTTACTGTATGTTTATATCTGTCCAGTGCTGATGATGTTATTATTGTAGCTTTTAGAACAATTGAAAATTTGGCAGATTAGCAAAAATAAAACTTACGGAGGTGGGTGAGATTAAGTATTGCTCCTGCCGCATTTCTTTGGACTCGGATGTCTGTAGACTTCATCAAGTTAATCAATGGTCTCAAACCATGGCCATTTACAATCATCTGTTTGTTTGAATCTGAAATGGAAAACCATGCATTTTTAGGGGTAAAAAAGATAGTGCTCTAATTATCAAGATCCAACAAACTAGTTTAAATATTGCTGGATACTGTCAGTCTGTTGACAGATCTCAATCAGAGGAGAATCAACAAATATTAATTACTGGCTTCTGCATAGAACTGGCTTCTGTATCTGATTATAAGGGCTCTTACTATAAAGACAATATATAGTTAGTGTCTTTAAATATTTGAACAAGGCTTAGAAACAGATTGACATGCGAGCCTGCGGCGAGCATTTCAATCTGTTTTGTGCTGAGTACAAATTCATTTGATATCTAAAGACACTAATTATACAATGTATATTGATTTTATCCTGCAATACATAAAACAACTTTGTTCAATTGAAAATATAATCTAAAAATGAATATTTTGGGGATTTCTGTCTGTCCATAAATACCTTAAGTGGGTGTGGCTTAAATCCATATCCTGTATAGTGTACAAGATACAGCTGTGCAGGATACAGCAAGGCAATATACGTAGGGCTTTATCTGTATAGTAAAAACTACCATTGCAGGATAAAAACCTACATTATGATATACTCAAAATGTACTTATCACATCACAAGGAATGGATATAAGACTTTTTTGTGCCAATTTTGTGCAACAAATCAAATTGCACTACACTAATTTTTTTCACTTTTGAAGTAAACAACTGAAAGCTAGAATATCCAATGATCAATTTTCAAATGCATTTGAATGATGTTTTGATATGTGAAATTGTAATGCAACATTTATATAACGAAAGTTTTGATTGGTCAGAACTGACCGTCAATTCCACCATCTACACACCTGTGACATGGTAGGTTCCCTGTTTAGTCTGGTTCCTTGTATGGTTACAAATACACAAGTTAAAAATAGAACATGAAATCGATTAATGGTTTTTAGTTGCATTACAATCGCAATAACAGTACATTATTTGAATACCCGAGGGCGTCAATCTTGATTTGACGGTCAAAATATCCGTTTACAGGCTCCGCTACGCGTCGCCTGTAAACTGCATTTTGACCGTCAAATCTACGATTGACGCCCTCGGGTATTCAAATAATGTACTGTTATTGCTTAATT
>MJUU01063972.1:20801-35744 GCA_002080025.1 Modiolus philippinarum
CTGATTGGCATTAAATAAAATTCACTCTGTATCAGAAGGCACATTAACATTCTTATATATATGTTGTATTTATAATAATTGTGATTTTTTGCATATTTCTGTGGAAAATGAAATGCAGACATTATGTCTCATTATAAAGAATAAGATAAGCTCTGAGATAAAGCTTTCCCGCCCTACCTGTAGTGCTTTCTATGAAACCAAGACTTGGGTGAGATTTTAAGGTCTCACCTGTGGGCGAGACTTTTCCCACAAAATTATGGTCATTATTTTTCTAGATGATATTCCAATTTGGTCAGTATTATCAGTGCAACAGAAGTGATAAATAGCTTACACTGATGTGTTTGATGTTGTTAATTTTCAAAATTGATAAAATTTTTTGTGTTCAAGTAGAAAGCTATGAGTTGAAAATCGTCATGAAAAAAATCCTGGTTTTAATCTTATGACATCCTGAAAAGGGACGTAACTCACGTAAGTAAGCAAATGTCATGAAGGTCAAAATATCGGATCAACAATTTCAGTGAAAAAGTAAAATAAAATGAAAAGTCAGACTAAGCCAGATAAATAATTATGTATTGGATTCTGTTTAGAATGATTTAGTATTGCTAGAAATCCGTCATTATACTTGACAGTACAAAACATGATGTACAATATCAAAATGAGCATCAACCTGTTCATGTTGGTAGGGTGAAAAAACAAATCAAAGAGGGGTAAGTATGCCAGACAAGATAAATCTCACACACAGGCAATATTAGGTACCGTATATACTCGATTATAATTCGGAAATTTGGGAGCTAAAATTCATTTCCAGAGAAGGGTTCCGACTTATAAGAGTAACCAAGAACCAAGGAGGAAAGTCGAGAACATAAAATGTCCGGTAGACACATTCAATGATGACCAAATACAGTTTGCCGGTATTCAACAATCATCTGGTTCTATTGACACATTATTTATTACTTTTAATAAAAGAAATAAGCATTTTTTAGTTGTTTTCTTACTAAATTCACGATGTTTTCATTTCAGCATCATGGAGGTACTTTATGTGTATTTACGTTTCACTATTTGTGTACTAAGTTGATTTCACTAATTACCGAAAACGGACAATAACTAACACCTTTCTCCTTGGAGTGTCATATCGTATCTTATGTGACATTTCCAATACTGTTTATTAATTTTTAACTTTTATTCCATATAAAAGAAATAATTTATATTTTAATACTAATTTTAGACCGACTGTAAAAATTTTTAATATTGGAAACACGTAGTTTTGATCTCATTTCGTTTATCATATTTTTGGGTATTTAGTCGTACGATATAAGTAAACAAACTTCAGTTATTCCCCCTTAATACGATGTCTTGGCCAGAAACGTGAATTAGCTGCTTTAAGCACAGATAAAATGCTCCACATGCAGCATTTATCTCATGTAGAAGACATTCTTTTATTCCAATGTATGCAATTTAATAAATTACGCAATTTAATAAATTATAGCGATTTCATGTTGAAGTTTTGGTACACAACTTGAATACCCACAACTTGACAACGATCTCTGACCGACATATAATCGTGATCAACGCTAAATTCAAAGTTTTTCTTCACGAAAAGACCTTCCGACTTATAATCGAACCGACTTATAATCGAAAATATACGGTAGTCTCTAACTCTGCAAAGGTTGTCATGCACTATTTAATCTTGCCCTTGGGTGTGCAAGATTATCTTGTCTGGCACACCCACCCGTGTTAGATTCATATTGTCTCTTTTTCTCGTCACAGGTTATGGCAGGGACAGGTAATTTGGAAGTATTACGTATCTGTAGACATCTGAGATCCAGAGTTGGACCACCATATAACTTGTATGTGATGTATGGATCACACATGGCCATTAGTATATCTATTGGATTACTTTTCTTGGGAGGATGCAGGTATTTCAATATTGATTTTGTCGCATATAATTTGTTAGCAGGCTTTGTCTATTTCATTAATTTTCTATCTTAATTTTTTTATATTACTTTTCAGAGCCTTTTGTGCAAAGTTTGTACATTTTTTATGAAAATGACCAGCAACTTTTATGCAGTACATTTTGTATTTAAGTACTGGTTGCCTTTATATTATTATTTTTTCTTTGCAAAATTCTCTTATTTTTTAAAATAAAGAGTATTGAACAATATTTTTATGCGAACTAATTAAGGATAAAGTATACAGTGATTACATAGGGAATAATACATGGCAAAATCCGTATCACATGCCGTATCATCCCTCGACCAATATCAGCCCTCGGGCCAGAGGCCCTCGTGCTGATATTGGTAACTCGGGATGATACGGCATGTGATACGGATTTTGCCATGTATTATACAGTTTATCATATATTTAAACAGAGGACTACTAATCCGAAATATACTGTCCAAAATTGAAATCTGTAAGAGAAAATGCATGTATTTTTTGAAGAGGAAAATTTCAAAATGGGCGGAAAGGNCACAGAATGTTCAGTAGATATTGCCATTGTGCACCAGCTATTTAAAATTTTTTTTTGTCTTTGATTATTTTTTTGGGGGGAAGGGTTACATATGGAATCAAATGGGGGACCGGGGGGTATGTTTTTGTGAGCTTTGCTCACAGTTATTCTAGTTATATAGATTGTGGTGAATGATCGAGTTTTCTCAGTTAAATAAATTCATATTGTCATTGTTGAAAATAAAGGATTTCTAGTCGCCAGAGGAAGTGACGTCACAATATCTCGTCAATGTGGTTGTCAAGTAAACAACTGGCGCATTGAAATGAAAAAAATAATCCGCATATAAAATTTGGGTTTTTGAGTAGAAATTTAAATAATAAAAAGCATAACTAATCGACCATCTTGAATATCAATAAAAATATCACTCTTGTCGATCAACGCAGAGGATTAAACTCATTACAGACATTGCAGAACAAGTTCTGCAACTTGTTTATCCCTCTGCGTTGTTCAGCATTCGTGACATTTTTATTGATATTCACAACGGTCAATTAGTTATACTATAATAATTATCAAGATGATGTCCTCTTGTTCTCTTCAAAACTGCATGAATAGATAATTTTGTGATGACATCATAGTTTTAATTTGACCAATCACAGAGCAGATAAAATGTAAACAAATCCAACCTGAAGCCATTCAGGTCGGTGAGTTTTTTATTAAGATTTTTCTTCTCGGTTTATTGGAAATCTGTCAACTCTCAATGTTACTATTTAATTCATTTTCATGTGGAACATTTTCAATTTAAATATTGATTAAAATTCATTAATTCATTGAAAAAAAATTTGAAAGATTCAGATTTTATTTTCAGGCCTTTTCCATACGATCACCATTGATTTCCCAATGTTTCATGTCCTCAAAAAAATCGATATATATCCTATGTTCAGAATTATGTATAATACAAAATGTAGTTGGATATTGGACACTTCACTAAAATTTTATTATTTAAATGGTGTACTGGTCGTGAACCAGTTATCACCATTTTCACACTGTGATTTTGCATTTGATCTTCTTCAACTAGGACTAAACTTTTAATGCGTTACATTGTAAAAGTTTACCAAGGAATACATTTAAACCAATCGTGTTCATTTTCAGTTTCATTGCACATGCACAGTAACATAGTCATTTTAAAAAGTGTTGGTTTTCTGGACAAATTTTGCTGATATGTGTACCAGTTATCACCATCTTTCAAAATATGCATCAGCTTTTTATCAAATTGTTAAATGTACACTTTAATCCACTGAAGTACTCTAAAAAGGGATGAACTAATAGGGAATAAAGAATGAAAGGTCAGCCGATGCAATTTTCAAACTGAAATTAGCATGCTTTTTTCAATGCGTAATTTGCTCAATTTTGTTCACAATGACAAGAAAATTGAAGACCTTTACAGCCCCAATTCATCTTGATTTGACTATTTGAAGAAAAAGCAACATAGTTGGCATTTACTTCTGGCAGAAAATATAGCTGACACCCCAAATTCCTATTTGCAACATCACATGTAAAAAATCTATTTTTAGCTAATTATCATACGTGACCCCCACATAGCAATATATATTTTAAAGGGGCTCCCAAGGGATTTTATCTCAGATTTCACTGTTTAAAACAAATTTCTACAAGGAATGTATTTTTAGGATATTGTTGTCACTTCTGTACATAACCGTGTCACAAAAGTCACGCACGATCTCGAAACAAGTGAAAATTGACGATAACTGGAACACGGCGATAACTGGTACTCGACCAGTACTCTTTCTTATTTCAAGCATCAGTCAAATAATAAAATGATACAGAACGAATATGTTTTCAGTATTCAAATATTTCACAACAAGTTCCTTCTTATCATATAAATTGAAATATTTATGCATAGATTGAATGATATGAAAAGAAGATAAATGGGGTAAATGCCAAGGAGACAACATCCCATCTTCAGGTTAAAATGACCCAAAACAAAGCATAGATTGAATGAGTTGTTTTATCAAGCTGATCATTTATAATGTCCTATGATTTGGTGAAATTGAAATACATAAAATAAAAAGATCAACTCTATATGTCTTTTACAGATTGGGCCAAACAAAGAAAGATACAAGTCTCCAAGTTACCACATAAAGGTGGGTATTGTAGTTTAAAGGAAAATCAGAATATATAAAAAGGGTAATTTGATGTGCTGCTAAATGTTTATAAATGTATTTACTAGTAGTTTAGATTAAAGGTTAATGCATGGTTATTATACCCCTGCTCCGGAGGAGGAGGGGGTATACTGTTTTACCTGTGTCCGTCATTCCGTAATTCCGTCCGTCACAACTTTCGTAAAGCTTTTCTCTGTAATTGTAAATGATACAAACTGGAAATTTTGTCAGAAGCTTTGTGTAGTTATGCCATATTGTGGGATGCATTTTCAGACCTGTCGGGATGCTACTTCCTGTTTACCGACTTAGTCAATTTTTCATTAATCTGTGTGTCCGTCACAACTTTCGTAAAGCTTTTCTCTGCAATGGTAAATGATACAAACTTGAAATTTTGTCAGAAGCTCTGTGTAGTCATGCCATATTGTGGGATGCATTTTCAGACCTGTCGGGTTGCTACTTCCTGTTTACCGACTTAGTCAATTTTTCATTATTCTGTGTGTCTGTCACAACTTTCGTAAAGCTTTTCTCTGCAATGGTAAATGATACAAACTTGAAATTTTGTCAAAAGCTTTGTGTAGTCATGCCATATTGTGGGATGCATTTTCAGAACTGTCGGGATGCTACTTCCTGTTTACCGACTTAGTCAATTTTTCATTATTCTGTGTGTCCTTCACAACTTTCATAAAGCTTTTCTCTGCAATGGTAAATGATACAAACTTGAAATTATTTTGTCAGAAGCTTTGTGTAGTCATGCCATATTGTGGGATGCATTTTCAGACCTGTCGGGATGCTACTTCCTGTTTACCGACTTAGTCAATTTTTCATTATTCTGTGTGTCCGTCACAACTTTCGTAAAGCTTTTCTCTGCAATGGTAAATGAAACAAACTTGAAATTTAGTCAGAAGCTTTGTATAGTTATGCCATATTGTGGGATGCATTTTCAGACCTGTCAGAATGCTACTTCCTGTTTACTGACTTAGTTTAATTTTCATCATCCCGTCCGTCCCTCACAACTTTCATACAGCTTTTCTCTGCATTTATCAATGATACAAACTTGAAATTTTGTCAGAAGCTTTGTGTAGGCATGCCATATTGTGGGACACATTTTAAGACTTGTGGGGTACTACATTTTGTGTACCAACTTTGTCAGGTTATTAGAGACTGGAAGATGGGAGCGGGGGTATTACTAGTGAGCATTTGCTCACAGATCCCTTGTTTTATAATATAAAAATTTATTGACCCTTATTTAAAGGAATTTTGTAATGCTGTGAAATTAAAGTGATCTCTGATTTAATTCAGGAATTTTCTCTCCGGTCTTTGAAATATAAAATCTGTGAGTACTCTGTTCTTGTTTTATATCCATTGGCATTTGATAGTTTTTTCAAGAATACATGTATTAACCAGAACTACTGTAATGTTATATCCTTTTACAGGAAGGTGATGCTGTTAATGTAGACGTCACATCACCAGGAGCTACACTAGCACTGGGCATGCTGTATTTCAAGTCCAATAATAAGTAAGTAGACCTCACATCACCAGAAGCTACACTGGCACTAGCCATGCTGTATTTCAAGTCCAATAACAAGTTAGTAGATGTCACATCACCAGGAGCTACACTGGCACTAGGCATGCTGTATTTGAAGTCTAATGATAAGAAAGTAGACGTCACATCACCAGGAGCTACACTGGCACTAGGCATGCTGTATTTCAAGTCTAATAATAAGTAAGTAAACGTCACATCACCAGGAGCTACACTGGTACTGGGCATGCTGTATTTCAAGTCTAATAATAAGTAAGTAAATGTCACATCACCAGGAGCTACACTGGCACTGGGCATGCTGTATTTCAAGTCTAATAAGAAGTAGGTAGACATCACATCACCAGGAGCTACACTAGCACTGGGCATGCTGTATTTCAAGTCTAATAATAAGTAAGTAGACGTCACATCACCAGGAGCTACACTAGCACTGGGCATGCTGTATTTCAAGTCCAATAATAAGTAAGTAGACCTCACACCACCAGGAGCTACACTTGTACTAGCCATGCTGTATTTCAAGTCCAATAACAAGTAAGTAGACGTCACATCACCAGGAGCTACACTGGTACTGGGCATGCTGTATTTCAAGTCTAATAATAAGTAAGTAGACGTCACATCACCAGGAGCTACACTGGCACTGGGCATGCTGTATTTGAAGTCTAATGATTAGTAAGTAGAGGTCACATCACCAGGAGCTACACTGGCACTAGGCATGCTGTATTTCAAGTCTAATAATAAGTAAGTAAACGTCACATCACCAGGAGCTACACTGGCACTGGGCATGCTGTATTTCAAGTCTAATAATGAGTAAGTAAACGTCACATATCCAGGAGCTACACTGGTACTGGGCATGCTGTATTTCAAGTCTAATAATAAGTAAGTAAACGTCACATCACCAGGAGCTACACTTGCACTGGGCATGCTGTATTTCAAGTCTAATAATAAGTAAGTAGACGTCACATCACCAGGAGCTACACTAGCACTGGGCATGCTGTATTTCCAGTCCAATGATAACTTAGTAGACATCACATCACCAGGAGCTACACTGGTTCTAGGCATGCTGTATTTCAAGTCTAATAATAAGTAAGAAGACGTCACAACACCAGGAGCTACACTGGGACTTGGCATGCTGTATTTCAAGTCCAATAACAAGTAAGTAGACGTCACATCACCAGGAGCTACACTGGTACTGAGCATGCTGTATTTCAAGTCTAATAATAAGTAAGTAGATGTCACATCACCAGGAGCTACACTGGTGCTTGGCATGCTGTATTTCAAGTCTAATAATAAGTTAGTAGACGTCACATCACCAGGAGCTACACTGGCACTAGGCATGCTGTATTTCAAGTCCAATAACAAGTAAGTAGACGTCACATCACCAGGAGCTACACTGGCACTGGGCATGCTGTATTTCAAGTCTAATAATAAGTAAGTAGACGTCACATCACCAGGAGCTACACTGGCACTTGGCATGCTGTATTTCAAGTCCAATAATAAGTAAGTAGACGTCACATCACCAGGAGCTACACTGGCACTGGGCATGCTGTATTTCAAGTCTAATAATAAGTAAGTAGACGTCACATCACAAGGAGCTACACTGGCACAAGGCATGCTCTCCTTCAAGTCTCATTATAAGTAAGTAGACGTCACATCACCAGGAGCTACACTGGCACTGGGCATGCTGTATTTCAAGTCTAATAATAAGTAAGTAGACCTCACATCACCAGGAGCTACACTGGCACTGGGCATGCTGTATTTCAAGTCTAATAATAAGTAAGTAAACGTCACATCACCAGGAGCTACACTGGTACTGGGCATGCTGTATTTCAAGTCTAATAATAAGTAAGTAAACGTCACATCACCAGGAGCTACACTGGCACTGGGCATGCTGTATTTCAGGTCCAATAACAAGTAAGTAGACGTCACATCACCAGGAGCAACACTGGTACTGGGCATGCTGTATTTCAAGTCTAATAATAAGTAAGTAGACATCACATCACCAGGAGCTACACTGACACTGGGCATGCTGTATTTCAAGTCTAATTATAAGTAAGTAGTTGTCACATCACCAGGAGCTACACTGGCACTGGGCATGCTGTATTTCAAGTCCAATAACAAGTAAGTAGACGTCACATCACCAGGAGCTACACTGGCGCTTGGCATGCTGTATTTCAAGTCTAATAATAAGTAAGTAGACATCACATCACCAGGAGCTACACTGGCACTAGCCATGCTGTATTTCAAGTTTAATAATAAGTAAGTAGACGTCACATCACCAGGAGCTACACTGGCACTAGCCATGCTGTATTTCAAGTCCAATAACAAGTAAGTAGACGTCACATCACCAGGAGCTACACTGGCACTGGGCATGCTGTATTTCAAGTCTAATAATAAGTAAGTAGACGTCACATCACCAGGAGCTACACTAGCACTGGGCATGCTGTATTTCAAGTCCAATAGCAAATAAGTATATGTCACATCACCAGGAGCTACACTGGCACTGGGCATGCTCTATTTCAAGTCTAATAATAAGTAAGTAGATGTCACATCACCAGGAGCTACACTAGCACTGGGCATGCTGTATTTCTAGTCCAATAATAAGTTAGTAGACGTCACATCACCAGGAGCTACACTGGCACTAGGCATGCTGTATTTCAAGTCTAATAAAAAGTAAGTAGACGTCACATCACCAGGAGCTACACTGGCACTAGGCATGCTGTATTTCATCTAATAATAAGTAAGTAGACGTCACATCACCAGGAGCTACACTGGCACTGGGCATGCTGTATTTCAAGTCTAATAATAAGTAAGTAGACGTCACATCACCAGGAGCTACACTAGCACTTGGCATGCTGTATATCAAGTCTAATAATAAGTAAGTAAACGTCACATCACCAGGAGCTACACTGGCACTGGGCATGCTGTATTTCAAGTCTAATAAGAAGTAAGTAGATGTCACATCACCAGGAGCTACTTTGGCACTAGGCATGCTGTATTTCAAGTCCAATAACAAGTAAGTAGACGTCACATCACCAGGAGCTACACTGGCACTGGGCATGCTGTATTTCAAGTCTAATAAAAAGTAAGTAGACGTCACATCACCAGGAGCTAAACTGGCACTAGGCATGCTTGTTTCAAGTCCAATAGCAAGTAAGTAGACGTCACATCACCAGGAGCTACACTGGCGCTGGGCATGCTGTATTTGAAGTCCAATAATAATAAGTACTATAAAGTTTTATAGATTTTTTTTTTGATTGCCAGAAAGAAATTATGTACAATATTTTTCTGATTAAATCACTTTTATGACAAGCAAATTTAGAGTGTTGAACAATTTGTCAACAGTTGTCAACAGTTTAAACTCATGATTTTACCATCTCTATTACAGTGCTGTTGCAGAATGGTTAAGTGTAGCAGACACACAGTTTATGTTGGACCATGTCAGACCAGACTTTTTAATGTTAAGGGTATGTATATAATTATTTTGTAAGGAATTATGAAATTATTATGTAAAATAAAGAGTTAAATGAAAAGTAGAATATTGAAAAAAAAGAAACAGTTATCACCATATACCTACTAATATTGTTCAAAAACCAATATACTACAAGTATATTATATTGCTGAATTACGGCAACAAAAAATTCTGAAAGCATATCCTATCTTGAGCAAACTCTTATCAGTATTTACTTTTTAATAGGAAATATTTTAAAGTGCATTGCACCGGTTTAAAAACTACTGTAGTATTCATTTGTAAAAAACATATTATCTACCTGTCAAATTCTTTGTTTATGGTAAATCAACTTCCCATCATATTTGCATTAAATGAGTCAGCATGATATGGCTAAATTTGAACCAGGGAAATATGGCCATAACTAAAGGTGTCAATTTTTGGAGGTAATGACTGACATAGAAACTATGTAACTTTGAAAAATGGACCATTAAAATGGGTGGCAATAAGTGAGGTGCCACTGTTAAAGAGGGGTGCTATAAGAAGGAAGCACTGTATACATTCATGTAGTATTTCATTAGAGTGTAGAAGAGTTTTATAGAACTGTTTATGTTTCAGACTCTGAGTAAAGGATTAGTGATGTGGGACACAGTTTTACCAACATTTGATTGGCTGAAAAACAATGTACCAGAGGTAAGAATAGATATAAATACACAGAAATGAATGCTCAAGTGTTTTTTTTTAAAGAAATATCAGATTAAAATATCGTATAAAATTTGCCCTTGTGTTTGTAGTTACAAAGATATCAAGTACATTTCTCAATTTTTATGCCCTGCCACGAAGGTGGAAGGGGCATATAGATTTACTCTTGTCCGTCCGTACGTACCTACATCCCACTTTTAATTTTAGTATTTAGGTCCATAGTTTAGTAACCTGAAATGATATCTTTATGATATTGAATCATAACATTCACCTCTATGAGTACTACCCAATGCACCAATAATCAGGTGTCCATGACCTACATTTCATGGTTGAGTGACTTCGTTTAAATTTTGCGTTTAGGTCCATTTCTCATCAACTGTACATGATACCATTATTAAATTGCATCATAACATTCACCCCAATGAGTAGTACCCAAAGCCCTAACAATTAGGTGTCCATGACCTACATTTCACACTTGAGTGACTTTGGTTAAATTTTGTGTTCAAGTCCATTTCTCATCAACTATACATGATACCATTATGATATTGCATCGTAACATTCACGTTAAAGAGTACATTTTGTACTACCCAACTCACTAACAATTGGGTGTTTATGACCTGACCTACATTTCACACTTGAGCCACTTTGGTTAAATTTTGCATTTAGGTCCATTTCTCATCAACTATATATGATACCATTATGATATTGCATCATAACATTCATCTTAATGAGTTCTACTCAAAGCACTAACAATTAGGTGTTCATGACTTACATTTCACACTTGAGTGACTTTGGTTAAATTTTGTGTTTAGGTACATTTCTTGGCAACTATACAAGTTAACTTTATAATATTGCCTCATAATATTCACCCCTATGAAAACTACCCAAAGAACCAACAATTATTGATGTACATTTCATGGTTGAGTGACTTTGGTTAAATTTTGCATTTAGGTCCATTTCTCAACAACTATACATGATATATCTTTGATATTTCATCTTATTATTCACCTTTATGAGTACTACCCGAAGCATAAACAATTATGTGTCCATGACCTTCATGATATGGTTGAGTGACTTTGGTTAAATTTTGCGTTTAGATCCATTTTTCATCAACTATACTTTATATCTTAATGATATGGCATTATAATATTCATCTTAATGAGTACTGCATAAAGCACCAACAAGTAGGTGTCCATGACCTACATTTCACACTTGAGTGACATCGCTTAAATTTTGTGTTCAGGTCCATATGCTCAGCAATTATACATGATATCTTCATAATATTGCCTCAAAGCATTCACATTCACCCTTATAAGTATTCCCTTTAGCCCAACAATTAGATGTCAATGTACATTTCATTTTATGACCTACATTGCATTCTTCAGTGACAATCATTTATCCTGTTTAACCAACTATGCATAATATCCTTATAATGTTTCATTATTACAATGACCTTTATAAGCACTTCACAGCTCCCCATTTATAAGGTTCCATGAGGGACTTAGGTTACATTGGTCTAAAGTTCATTTATCTACTTATAATGTCTATTGCAGGGCATCCGTGTCTTATAGACACATTCTGTAGTTTTTATATGACCCCAAAAAATTTAAGGTTGTATGGTGCTGTCGTTGTCGTTGTCTTTGTCGTTGGCATTGGCGTTGTCGTTGTTGTCGTCTGTAGATACTTTTGTTTTGGGGCAATAACTTAAGTTCCAATTGACCAATCCTTATGAAATTTTACCACAGTGTTCCTTGGCACAAAAGGAAGGTTAGGATGGGTTTTGGTCATTTTGGCCCCTCCTGTTTTCAAAAAGGGGGCCAAAAAGGGAAAAATTGGGTGTTTTCTCATATTTGGCTCTAGAATATTTACTATTTATTGGATTTTGATGGGGTTTCTTTCAGTGTGTTCATGTTTAAATTTCCTTTCAGCAGTATAGCATCAGATTTTACGTGGCATGTACAGTTCACGAGATAAATGGGGCCCAAAAGGGGCAATTTTCAAAAAATTTAATTTTTTTATTTTTTAGTCCAATTTAGATGCAGTTTTTTTAATGGATTCTTTTTGAAAATAAACATAGAGCTGCACCATCAGATTTTTGATAACTTGCTTGTTTTCCGAGCTATGAGGGGCCGAATGGGGACAAACTTGCAAATTTGCAGGTTACCTAAAATTTTTATTTTTTATTGGATTTCAATGAGATTTTTTCTGTGGATTCCTCTTGATTTAAGCTTTCAGAAGGATATGTCAACTATGTCAACCAATTTGGCGTAGCTCTTTCTGTTTTTGAGCTACAAGGAGTCAAAGGGGCCGAAATTGCAATTATTCAAAAATGAAATCTTTTATTTTTCATCAGATTTCTTTTGTTTGTTTTGGAGTCCTCTTGTTGTAAGCTTTTGGTAGTAAGTCAGAAGATAGCTCTTACCATTTCTTAGCTATAAGAAGTCAAAGTGGCTGGAATTGTAATTTTTTTAAAATATGTAAAAATTTTTATTTGATTTTAATTGGGTTCCTTTCTTTGTATCCTCTTATGGTGTAGTTAAAGTAGTATGTTGACCAATTTGACATAGCTCTTACAATTTCCGATATATATAAGGAAAGCGTTTACAATTTCCGATATATATATATATATAAGGAATTATAAGGGCTAATTTTTATTTTCCTTACTTTGTGTGCTGCTAATAACTTGGTCTTTCCTTACTTTGTGTGCTGATAATGACTGGGTCAAGTCTTTATTGTGTCCATCTAATTAATGTATCAAGCTCTTTACTGTATCCTCATTCATTTTGAATTACACTTGTTCAAATTTCAGTGTTTGACATGCTGCGGTCATATCTCGGTGCACACACGCACGCACGCACGCATGTACATATGCACGCTCGCACGCATGCACGCACACAGATTATTGAGAGTTCATACTGTTAGTGCTTTAGTTTTTTGTGTTGTATATGTAATGTTCGTGTGTTTTGTGGGCATGTGGTGTCTTTGGTCTTCCGTCTTTTGGTGTTCTTGCTTTTGCCTTGTCTCTGGACTTTGTTTTGTGTAATCTTGTGCTTTGTTCCTTCGGTATTCTACTGCCGTTGTTTTCTAATTGGTCTAACCAGAATTATAAGGTAACAGAAATAATAACACAAACTTCAACATAATTAAATAAGAAATTAGACATTATATCTATTTTTTCAGATTTTACAAAGAAATGCATTCAACAGAGGCCATGTTGATGATTCTACTGATGATGATAACATGACGGATTTTGAAACACAGAGGTATGATTTTTTATGAAATATAATAAATTCTCACTTTCATAGACCTTTCCCTTGTCCTCCATTTTGTATAGAGAGAAAAATTTGTTGGTTTGTCATATATCTGTTTTTATCTATGCAACTTTTGTTTTGTCATTATATCTCATGGGTACTTATTGATATTGAAATATTTTGCATTGCTTATTTTGTAAAAAGATTAAAAATTAGTGGTTAATTCACCTGTCGAAATAATGATGTTTTTTTCGTCGAGGTATAATAATGCCATAATTAACAAAATGACCAAAGTTTCATTACAAGAATTTTGTATCTGTGTGCTCAAAATACATGAATAAATGTTGGGGGTCTCAATGGGGGTCCCTTTCCCCGAAATCCCAGTTAATTTTTCTACACTATCCCGTTTCATGAGCTGGAAAATATTTAACAAAGGCTCGTAAAGGGATTGCTTTTTCCTTTTTCACGAGCTCAATTTTCAGCAGTTCCTGCTTCAGGCTGGACATCTGTTCCAACTTTTACATGCACTTTTTTACCACAATCCCATTTCCTGCTTGCTTAAAAAGGACAATCCTGCTTCTGGCTTATACCCAATGTGTATTGTTCTTTGAAATATAGATTTACTTTCACAAAAAGACCACTTGTTTTGAAATACCACTTTCTTTGGCATAAGAGGCAGTCACTCAAAAATAGGTTCTCCTGTACCTAGATTTCAGTTCTACAAATGAGACTCAGTAGTATAAAGGTTTCTAAGGATATTCATGTATGAGGGTAAAAAAATAAAAATCTCTTGTAATTAGAATTAAGTAATATACTAGGTATTTTATCTTTGGTGGTCAAAAGTTGAACTACATGTATAACAGTATCATAAATTTTAATTTCCTCGAGTTAAGGTTATTTTTCTTTAACAAATTTCCAACTTTGCTTTATTTGATTTTTAAATGTAGTTTAAAATTTTTTTTTTTAAGAACAGTTTTAATTTTTCAATTTCTGTTTATATTTAGCCAAGCTTACTGCAACATACTAGCAGGAGCCAGTATGGTTATAGGACTGAAGTTTGCAGGAACAGCTAATCACTCCGCATTTGAAACTTTAGTAAGTATTGGTATTTTCATAGTATTAGTGGTATTTTGTTTCCGTGTATGTTATATCTCACACAATGATGTTAGTGGATTGTATATTGATTTTGTCTTGTCCTTTCCATCCTCCAGTCTATCTATGTCTGTAGACATTTCTTATTGGAAGATAATAAAAAAGCTTTTTCTGATTTATTTTTTTTGCATGTTGCCAGAAAGCGACACACTATTGTGCTTGATATTGGTACACCGTCAGCGGATAAAATGTTTGTTTACAGAAATAAAATGAAATCTTGTAAGCAACTAAAT
>MJUU01063972.1:42996-61576 GCA_002080025.1 Modiolus philippinarum
AGTATGTCAACGGATTTTGTGTAGGTCTTACCGTTTCCGAGCTACAAGGGGTCAAAGGGGCCAAAAATGCAATTTTTCTAAATATGTCAAATCTTTATTTTTCATCGGATTTCGATGGGATTTTTTTCTTTGGATTCCTCTTGATCTAAGCTTTCAGGGATATTTCAACGGATTTTGTGTAGGTCTTACCGTTTCGGAGCTACAAGGGGTCAATGGGGCCAAAAATGCAATTTTTCTAATTATGTCATATCTTTATTTTTCATCCGATTTCGATGGGATTATTTTCTTTGAATTCCTCTTTATCTAAGCTTTCATGGGTATGCCAACGGATTTTTTGTAGGTCTTTCCGTTTCCGAGCTACAAGGGGTCAAAGGGGCCAAAAATGCAATTTTTCTGAATATGTCAAATCTTTATTTTTCATTGGATTTCGATGGGATTTTTTTCTTTGGATTCCTCTTGATCTAAGCTTTCAGTAGTATTGCAACAGATTTTGTGTAGGTCTTACCGTTTCCGAGCTACAAGGGGTCAAAGGGGCCAGAAATTGCAATTTTTCTAAATATGTAATATCTTTATTTTTCATCAGATTTCAATGTTTTTTTTTTCTTAAAATTTCTATGTCTGTAAAGTTTTAGTTGATAGTACATATTCTGCATAGCTCTTACGGTTTTTTATCAGTAAGTAATCAAAAGGGTTGATTTTTTCCCTATTTTGTTTCTAGCTAATAACTGTGTCTAGCTTCTTTTTGTGTCCATCTAATTATTGTGTCAAGCTCTTTACTGTGTCCACATTCACTTTAAAAATTTCAGTGGTCGACATGCTGCGGTCGTATCATGCTGTGCTTGGCGTAGCCCTTTATTTGACAAGTTTTATAATTACCACTTACAACGGTATTTGTACTGTACAGAGGTACAACATTTATGAAGAAAATGTAATTATACATTTTAGTAGAAAAAAATGCAGATAAACTAACTGTTACATCTTGATTTTGTTTTGACAGGATAGTGAGGCTTATCAGAATGTTTCATTTACAACTACAGCACCCTGTCTCCTTCCAGAGTTACATCTTATACAGGAGGTAAGTACAACTACATCACCCTGTCTCCTTCCAGAGTTACATCTTATACAGGAGGTGAGTACAACTACAGCACCTGTCTCCTACAAGAGTTCCTGTCTCCTACCAGAATTACATCTTATACAGGAGGTAGGTACAACTACAGCACCCTGTCTCCTACCAGAATTACATCTTATACAGGAGGTGAGTACAACTACAGCACCCTGTCTCCTACCAGAGTTACATTTCATACAGGAGGTATGTATAACTGCAGCACCCTGTCTCCTGCCAGAGTTACATCTTATACAGGAGGTGAGTACAACTACAGCACCCTGTCTCCTAAAAGAGTTACATCTTATACAGGAGGTGAGCACAACTACAGCACCCTGTCTCCTACCAGAGTTACATCTTATACAGGAGGTGAGTACAACTACAGCACCCTGTCTCCTACCAGAGTTACATCTTATACAGGAGGTATGTATAACTACAGCACCCTGTCTCCTACCAGAGTTACATCTTATACATGAGGTGAGTACAACTACAGCATCCTGTCTCCTACCAGAGTTACAGGAGGTGAGTACAACTACAGCACCCTGTCTCCTACCAGAGTTACATCTTATACAGGAGGTATGTATAACTACAGCACCCTGTCTCCTACCAGAGTTACATCTTGTACAGGTGGTGAGTACAACTACAGCACCCTGTCTCCTACCAGAGTTACATCTTATACAGGAGGTGAGTACAACTACAGTACCCTGTCTCCTACCAGAGTTACATCTTATACAGGACATGAGTACAACTTCAGCACCCTGTCTCCTACAAGAATTACTTCTTATACAGGAGATGAGTACAACTACAGCACCCTGTCTCCTACCAGAATTACATCTTATACAGGAGGTGAGTACAACTACAGCACCCTGTCTCCTACCAGAATTACATCTTATACAGGAGGTGAGAACAACTACAGCACCCTGTCTCGTACCAGAATTACATCTTATACAGGAGGTGAGTACAACTACAGCACCCTGTCTCCTACCAGAGTTACATCTTATACAGGAGGTATGCCATTCTTTTATTTATTACTCCTCACTGAACTGAAATCTTGATAAAAGTTCATATATTTCTGAGATGCAAGATTTTATTAATGCATGTTTCAGTGACAAATAACATTATATTGGCCTTTTATTAGCTCAACTGGCTATAACCAGGGTGAGAACTGGCTATAACCAGGGTGAGAACTGGCTATAACCAGGGCAAGAACTGGCTATAACCAGGGTGATAACCAGGGTGAGAACTGACTGTAACCAGGGTGAAAACTGGCTATAACCAGGGTGAGCTTTTGCCATCTCATTGCATTTGTCTTCTGTTTATTGTTAACTCTTCATTCAAAGAACTACCCTCTTATTGAAACCACCTGACAAATTTGAACCAAACTTGGTCACAGTAGTCTGTGATTTTTATGCTCTTACCTCCCCTAAGATGACTGCCAGACAGGAACATAGTTTTACATAGAACCCAATGGGAAATGCAATCTAAGATTTTTTCCTCTTAAAGTTACTGAGCAGATTAGAACCAAACTTTGTCAGAATAGTCCCTTGGTGGTCCCAGAAATGGTCATCTAAGATGGCCACGTGACTGGAACATAGTTTAACATAGGACCCTATTGGAAATGCTTTCAAATATCTTCTCCTTTGAAACTACTTAGCCAACCACAACAAACTTGGTCACAATGGTCACCTTCAAAGTTTTTGATTTTTTATGCCCCCGCAACGACAAGTCGGGGGGCATATTGTTTTACCCCTGTCCGTCCGTCCGTCCGAAGGGGTACATGGTTTGTCTGCGCAACTCCTCCTACAGTTTTTATGCTAAAAAGTTTTTATTTTGCAGATCATTTGTACATATATTGAAGATGTGCATGTGATAAGGATTTTGATTTGGTGCATTTTTGTCAAAAATATACATTGTTGAACTTAGTAATTTTTTGGTGAATTTTCATAGAGGGTACATAGTTTGTCCGTGCAACTCCTCCTACAGTTTTAATGCTAGGAAGTTTTTATTTTGCAGATCATTTGTACCTATATTGAAGATATGCATGTGGTAAAGATTTTCATTTTGGTTAATTTTTGTCAAAAATATACATTGTTGAACTTAGTCATTTTTTAGTGATTGTGTGATAGAGGGTACATAGTTTGTCCGCACAACTCCTCCTACAGTTTTGATGCTAGGAAGTTTGTTTTTTTTTTGCAGATTTTTTGTACCTATATTGAAGATGTGAATGTGATAAGGATTTTGATTTTGGTTAATTTTTCTCAAAATTAAACATTGTTGAACTTAGTCATTTTTTGGTGATTTAGTAATAGAGGATACATAGTTTGTCCGCGCAACTCCTCCTAGAGTTTTGATGCTAGGAAGCTTTTATTTTGCAGTTCATTTGTACCTATATTGAAGATGTGCATGTGGTATGTATTTTGATTTCGGTTCATTTTTTTTTTCTCAAAAATATACATTCATTGATATTGTTCAACTTTTAATTTTTGGCCGGGTTGCATGAAGTGCAAATCCGGCTTATAGTATGGTGAATGTCGGGCGGGCGGGCAGCGGGCGGGGAAAATGGGATACTGATTTTGTGAAATCAACTCCTCCTACAGTTTTCNGGGGGCATCATATGTGTCTTACAGACACAAATATTACTAAAAAATCCCAATTTGATTCAACCTTGCACGGGGACATGTCATCCTCTAGTATATTTGTACTTTATCCATGATGATGGCCAGCAGAAACATGCTTTAATGTAGGAGTCTATCAGAAATGCATTTAAAGATCTGCTCCTCTGACCCTACTGAGCCAATTAGAACCAAACTTGGTCACAATAGTCCTTTGGTGGTTCCCATCAAAGTTTATGATGTTTATACTCCTACCTCATTCAAGATAGCCATCAGACAATTTATAGCTTAACATAGAATTCATTAAATCCTTATGGAATTAATGCATGCAGAAGTCATCTCCTTTACCACACCACCAACTGGAACTTAACTTGGTTGCAATAGTATATTGGTGGACTCTTTTAAAAAAATGTATTGCTAATGTTGATACCTCATCCAAGGGAGAGGTCAGCGGCAACATTGTTTATCATTAGACCATATTACCTCTCAGATTATCAAAATGCCATGGTCTAAGTGAGTGATACAGGCTCTTGACAGCCTTTTGTGTGTATAATTTTGTGTCTTTATATCTACATTTTGACTGAGTGGCTTTGGTTCAGTTTTATATCCAAGTTCATTATCAATAACTGCACTATATCTTAATAATATTTCATCCTAGCAGTCATTTAAATTGCTTCTAACACATTCATGAACAATTATGTATGACAGATTCAATACAAATTCCTCAGTCAGTTTTAGAAATTACTTCTGCTTCTTTCTGCAACTGTTTTCAAGACTTAAATATTTTACTGTCACCCATTGAGATCAACTTTTTTCTTGGGAAATTCCTACCTGTTTTCTGGGAAGTTATTTTGGTACTTGGTCTGCTTCATGTTTGTCTAAACTTAAATAAAGATAACAAAGATGAACTGTTACAATATTAACTGATTAATTTGTTTATTTTGATTCATGAACAGGTGAAAATAGAAGGACCAAGATACTGGCCAATTGTGTTTCACAGAGATAAGAATTGGAGTACACTAGAGTAAGTATATAGCAGGGCTATTCCTGGAAAAAGTGTCTCCAGAGAGCAAAATGCCAACGAATTGATATGTTGGGATGGGTTGAAATTAGGAAAAATCTGTATATAACACACATATTCATTCTAATGTTATCTATTTCATGATTGACAGTATTTTCTCACACCTCAAACAAGGGAATCCATGAATTTTGCAGTGCTGATTTTTCTGTCTTACAAGGGGGTATAAGACAAGCTACATGCGTATATTTCAGCCAGTTTTTTAGCTCACCTGGCCCGAAGGGCCATGTAAGCTATTGTCATCACTTTGCTTCCGTCGTCCGTCGTCTGTCCGTCAACAATTTCAAAAATTTTCTTCTCTGAAACCGCTGGGCCAAATGTAAACAAACTTGGCCTGAATCATCAACAGGGTATGGCTTCTCAAAGTTATGTTTGATTAGTTGGCCGGTCAAAAAACATGGCCACCATTGCTAAAAATAGAACATAAGGGTAAATTGCAGTTATTGGCTAATAACTAGAAAAGCGTTACAGATATCAAAAATCTGACCAGGTAAAAATGATCAGCATGATGAGATCTACCCACTGTGCAATTTTGAAGAAAATCTGAAACCCATCTCGGAGTTATAGCCCTTTTTCCGTTAAATTTTCAAAATTTTTGCATTTTTTATTAGTTCGTCTCAACGAAGTTGAGGGGGACTATTGGAGTACCCCCGGCGTCCTCGTCCACGTCCGCGTCTACGTCTATGTCCGCGTCCACATTTGGGTTATATCTCTGCAACTATGAAGGGTAGGGTCATCAAACTTTGTGTGCAGATTCATCTTGGGCTATCTCACAGCCTCCAAGAAAATTAGGTCTCTTTGACCTATATTTTCCGCTTGACTGGCTTTCATTTAATTTTAGGTCCGAGTTGATATCTCAGTAACTGTACATGGTAGGATCATCTAACCTTGCATGTGCATGCATCTTTCGGGGTAGGTCAGCATCCAGGCAAAATTAAGTCACTTTGACCTATATTTTCTGCATCAGTGACTTACATTCAAGTTTACGTCCGAGTTCAGATCTAAGTAACTGTATATGGTATGATCATCTAACTGCATCTGCATGCATCTTTGGCGGTAGGTCAGCATCCAGGCAAAATTAGGTAACTTTGACCTATATTTTCAGCATGATCGACCTTTGGCAGTAGGTCAGCATCCAGGCAAAATTAGGTCACTTTGACCTATATTTTCCGCATGATCAACTTACATTCAAGTTTACGTCTGAGTTCAGATCCAAGCAACTGTACATGGTAGGATCATCTAACCTTGCATGTGCATGCATCTTTGGGGGTAGGTCAGCATCCAGGCAAAATTAGGTCACTTTTTCATTTATGTCGGAATTCAGGTCTCGATAACTGTACATGGTAAGATCATCTAGCCTTTGTATACATGCATAAGGGATGGTAAATGAGCACCCTGGCCAAATTGGGTTTCTGTGTCCATGTGCCATAACGAGGCTAACATTGTAATTGTTGATTACCTATGTTTTTTATTTCAAAAAGTGTAACAGATGGAGGTCAAATGTAAATTGCAAAAATGTTCAGCATATCAAGATCTACCCACCCTGAAATTTTGAAGAAATTCCATAAACCCTTGTAGGAGTTATTGCCCTTTTTTCACCGAATTTTTTAGATTTTCGTATTTTTCATCTATGATTTCCAAAACTATAGGAGATGAAGGTTAAGTGTAAATTGACGAAATGTTTGTCATGCTGTGGCGACTTCAGAACTGATGCTGAAAATCGTTCCTTGACCACCATTTTCAAAATGGCCGCCAAAAAAGGCGGGAAAATTCAACATTGTCCGATTTCAATGAAATTTGGTTTCCAAATAGATCTTGATGTTGTGAGTACAAAACCGGTGTTGAAAATTGTTCCTTGACCGCCATTTTCAAAATGGCTGCCAAAAAAGGCAGGAAAATTCAACATTGTCCGATTTCAGTGTTTGGTTTCCAAGTAGATATTGATGTTGCGACTTCAAAACCGATGTTGAAAATTGTTCATTGACCGCCATTTTCAAAATGGCCACCAAAAAAGGCGGGAAAATTCAACATTGTCTGATTTCAATGACATTTGGTTTCCAAATAGGTCTTGATGTCGCAACTTCAAAACTGAAAAAATTGTTCGTTGACCGCCATATTTAAAATGGCTACCAAAAAGGCGGGAAAATTCAACATTGTCCAATTTAAAAGAAATTTGATTTCCAAATAGATATTGATGTTGCGACTTCAAAACCGATGTTGAAAATTGTTTGTTGACTGCCATTTACAGAATGACGTCTCGACTTCAAAACTGGTGTCGAAAGTGGTCCTTAGCAAGAATGTTTTTTATAAAAAAATCCCAACAAAGAAATATAATAAAACATGATCAGACATTAAAAACAGTTCAAGATATTGGAGGTGTTCAACCTACGAAAGTTTGAGAAACTGAAGATCAACTGTATAACTTACATTGTTACCTTGATTGTGGCAACTGGAAACCAGGTGAGCGATACAGGCTCAGGGTGTCAAGTCCCTATTTTTTCCTATATTTTCCTATAAATATGACCATTCCTATATTTTCCCTATAAGTCACTAAAATCCCTATAAAGCCCTATATATCAAAAAAAAAAAATAATAAAAAAATAAAAAATTGTTAAAAACATATTTGAATGCACTTATCATTTAAAAAGGATTTTTATTTCAGATCTCTTCACATTATATTGTATTATAAGCTGTTTCTGGCATAGTACATTGTAGTTTTACCATCTATCAGGTGTAAATTTTAAATTTGCACTTGTATTTCATCAGTTTTATCCAAGATTTTTGATCATATTACTGATTTGTTTACTGATTTAATTTACAATAACTATTAGTAATAAAAAAACACAAAAATAGGGTAACACAAACTTCCTGTTATAAGTGTACTGATTTGTTTGTGTCAAGTAAAAAAGCCCAAATCCAGCTGATGCTAGGATATAAAACTACAGATAATTAAAAAAAACTGAAATACTGGTATATAAGAACAATCTACAGGAACGACAATTCTCTCCACCTGAAAGATTTTATTTATATATTTATAATAATTATTTTTGAACCAATAAGATAAAATGCTTATATATTTTTATATAAGAACCAATAAACTTTATATATTTTTGTTTAATAAAACCCTATATATTCCTATAAATCTGCTGAAAAATCCCTTTACTTGCCCTATAAACTAAGAAAAAAAATCCTATAATCCTATATTTTTTAAACTGAAAATGGATTGACACCCTGCAGGCTCCTGGGAGCCTCTGGTTTTATATCCTCATATATAACCCTGGACTAGGAAGCATACGCCATGCTTTATGACCTTGTGACATTGTGAAAAAAGAAATAATTCACTGATGTTCGACGGTGATTTGTTTGATTTTTAAGATTTCTAGTGTCTTGGACTCTGCAAGCTTCTAGAAATGTTACCATTTGGTGTCTGAGATTTTCTGTCTGACCCTCTCACTGATGTTAGATTCTTATAGTCTGTCTTTTCATTAGCTTTTATTTGTTACATTCACTGTATCCAATTCATTATTCTCATTTGTTTGGTTTTGAGGAGTGCTTGTACTTTGAAAAAGATCTTTGTTGGACACTGATTTAGGAAGCACTAGTTCAAAAGGGATGATGAACTTGAGGTAATAGTACAGTATGAATAGGAAACGCTCTGTCATAGAGTACAGTATTTACATAGTTTGGATATATGATAAATCAACTCATTGTAGAAAACATATGGAAGCCAGTGGATGCAAAAACTTGATATCATTAGACCATTTGGGGCAAATATAAAAACAGATGAAATGTTCTTCCAAAAACTCTCTTAATGATGTCATAGAAGCTGAGAAATTGTGAGATCATATTATTGTTTTCTCTGACGTCATTGTTTCTATGGAACACAAATGAAACATTCTGTTTGTATTTGCAAAGGATAAAGGCCACCATGTAGGATAGTGGAACACAGTGAGAACTGATGAACGTGTAATGGCAGAAATGTCCGGATATGGTTAGGAAGAACACAATAAAATGCAGCAGTTTGTATGTTTTTTAAATGAAAATTGATATTGTATTGATATTAGATATTGTATGTGTGACAGTTAATTCATAACACTTGTTTTCTACAGATTACTTCTATCAAAGAAAGGAACACTGTATGTTAAACAGAGAGCTGGTCATCTGTCATATGTTGAAGATCCAAAGGTAAATACTCATTTAACCCTTTCACTCATAGTATACCGGGTGGAAGTAACTCCGAGACAATGGCTTCCATGACAGAGTGAACACATTGATGTATGCTACACTTTAAATATCTATCAAAAATTCAGTTTTAGCTCACCTGGCTATAGCCAGGGTGAGCTTTTGCCATAACTTTTCATCTGTCGTCCGTCTGTTGTCCGTCCGTCCGTCCGTCGTCCATCCGGTGTAAACTTTTCATTCAAAGATCTTCTTCTCTGAAACTACTGGGCCAATTAAAACCAAACTTGGCCACAATAGTCCTTAGATGGTCCCCTGCAAAAAAGTTGTTTTTCAGATCTGTGTGATATCCAAGATGGCCACCAGCAGGGATCATAGTCTTAACATTGGACCCTAGGGGAAAATACTTTCAAAGATCTTCTCCTCTGAAACTACTTAGCCAATTAAAACCTAACTTGGCCACAATAGTCCTTAGGTGGTCCCCTGCAAAAAAATTGTTTTTCAGATCTGCACTATATCCAAGATGGCCGCCAGCGGGGATCATAGTTTTAACATTGGACCCTATGGGAAAACACTTTCAAAGATCTTCTCCTCTGAAACTACTTAGCCAATTGAAACCATACTTGGCAACGATAGTCCTTAGATGGTCCCCTGCAAAAAAATGTTTTTCAGATACGCACTATATCCAAGATAGGCGCCAGCGGGGATCATAGTTTTAACATTGGACCCCATTGGAAAACACTTTCAAAGATCTTCTCCTCTGAAACTACAGAGCCAATTGAAACCAAACTTGGCCACAATAGTCCTTAGATGGTCCCCTGCAAAAAAGTTGTTTTTCAGATCCGCACTATATCCAAGATGGCGGCCAGCAGGATCATAGTTTTAACATTGGACCCTATGGGAAAAGACTTTCAAAGATCTTCTCCTCTGAAACTACTGGGCCAATTTTAACCAAACCTGGCCGCAATAGTCCTTAGATGGTCCCCTGCAAAAAAATTGTTTTTCAGATCTGCACTATATCCAAGATGGCCACCAGCAGGGATCATAGTTTTAACATTGAACCCTATGGGAAAACACTTTCGAAGATCTCTGAAACTTTTCAGCCAATTGGGACCAAACTTGGCCACAATAGTCTTTAAGTTGCCGCCCTGCAAAAGAGTTGTTTTTCAAGTCTTTGCTTAATGCAAGATGGCTGCCAGTGGGGAACAGATTTAACATTTGACCCATTGGGAAAACATTAAAAGATCTCCTGAAATTACTTGGCTAATAATGAAAGTATTCTTTGTCACAACAGGCCATAGTTGTTCCCGTTTGAAAAATTTGCCTGGCTTGTCTGCATCGCATTCAAGATGGCCCCAGTGGGGAACATAGTTTAACCTTGAGACCTATCGGAAGCCTATGGGAAAGCATTTAAAGATGTTCTCCTCTGAAAATATTTAGTCAATTGGAACCAAAATTAGACTCAATGGTCCCCTTCAAGAAAGGTGACAGTAGAACTGCACCACCATCCAAAATAGCAGCCAGATAATAAAACATCAATGTCTATTAAAAAATTTGAAAATAATGCCTTAAAAACATTGGGATTATTTTAACTGCATATGTCAGCCGTGGCCCAGGTGAGTGATACAGGCTCTTGAGAGCCTCTTGTTGGGAGTTCAATTTATTGTTATTTTTTTTTGCTCAGTATAAACGATTACAGACCTTCGTATTTTATTTATTTTCATGTCAATTACATGTATATTTTCACTGGAAAATTTGAATACCATGCACAAGATTTGTCCGATTTTGGAAAAATTTGTATTCCCGTTCAAAAATTCCAAAAGTTATTTTCTAAAAATGAGAAAACATCAACAAAGTGAACATTTCAACAATACAATTATACTCTTTTGTTATGATTTCCTGGTTAAAATTTTCATTTTTGTCAAAATATTATAATCCTTTGCCCATAAAATCACGAAGAATTTCATCAAAATTTGTTCCCAAATTTTAAATTTGTGTAAAATCCACATTTTTCATCCTTTTTTCACCCAGTTTTTTTGCAACAGAAGCGTGGTTCTTATTTACATTTTGGAAACTTATCAAAGAAAGACAACTCTAGTCTAAAACGATACATGAGGCGGGAAATTCAAACACATAATGAATCTCGCTAGAGCGTGACCTGTTGTCAGTTGTCTGAAGAGAGAATCCAGCTGTAGCGGGACTCGTCAGGGAAGGGTTAAGGGAGGTGTCTGGTTAAGTAATGTTCATAGTTCTTGGTAGTTTCTAGCATTCTGTAGAGTTTGCAATATTATAATCAATGAAGGTGCATTTGTTTTAATAGATTAATGAAATATGTCCATGATTCTATAGTGAGTCATTATGTACTGAAGAATGTGTGTGCTGTCTCTCTGATTTTGGCTTGTGGCAATAAGAAATTACAAGTTTTATTTGTTGAGAAAATTTTTTTTTGCCTTAGTAAATGGCTTTGTATAAAACTCAATTGGTCCTTATCGTTTGGTTATCAGTTTTCTACTTCTTGAGAAATCTGATGACCAACATATATTAAGAAAATAAATCTTAATTTTGCTGTTTTGATAGTCTGAATTTTGTGGGCAGGATGCAGTCAAACTTTGATGTGTGGAGCACCCAAGGGACTGATTAAAACAGTTCCAGGTAGAGGGTTGTTGGAACAAATGGGGTCAAACTTTGTTTACACTTTAGCAAAGGGACCACAAAAATACAGTTCTAGCTATTGAAGTTCAAGTGTTTGTTACTAAGTTCTAATATTTTTTCTTTGTTATGAGACTCTTTTTTTTTGTATGTGAATTAGTGATGGTGAGTGATAGATCAGCTTAAGTTTTGTTTTTTTTTTGAAAATTAAATTTGTAATTTCATTTTAAAAAATGATCTTCTGAAAGATTATTTATATTTACAGGGATATCGCAGTATGCTGGCCAAATCTTTGACAAGTGACCATTCCAGCCATTGTCTAGTCAAGGTAATATATACTTTTTAATGTTCAAAACAGAGTTGTCATTCTTGACGTATATTTGAAATTGACTTGATCAGACTTGAATCAGGTTTAATAATACAATATTACGGAAAGTATCCTGCTCAATCCAGTAAATGTTTTAACAATATTTTTGGTTAGTCACGAATTCCTCTGCAATTCATGATAGGAATTCAATTTGAAAAGTTCTTTGAGAAAGCATGACATCTTAATATTTTGACATTCAGAGTTTAGTTTTAAACATCATATATTTTTTGTAAAAAATGTAACATCCTGTATATAAATTGTTTCTTGAAGTTTCAAAAATTGAACTAGACTTCCAGGCCCTACAACTGTCTAATAAATCTAAAACAAGTATAATTAGGTTTGTGTTGGTTTTTTCTGTATAGATTGTTAGTTATGTTTATTTGAAAAAAGTTGTTCTTTCATATTCTACACAAATAATGTTTTGTTTCTTTATAATTACAGCCAGATGTTGTAAAAGCTTTCACATCTGATACCAGAATACATGCTATGACAGAATATTTCCTCAGGTCAAAATACACGGAGGTAGGGCTTTAATTTTTGCTTTGCTTTAGAGAAATATTGTAGCATTCTCTTATGATGTGGCAGTAATATCTATTTCTTACACGATTAGATAATTTTCATATCTAATAGTAACTCAAAACTTATCACTTAGTGATAACTTTTATATGCTGTCATTTCATTGGCCTTTCATATGATTAGATAACTTTTCAGCTGTAAATTTAATCGCCTGCGAAGAATGTCTCGAAGGCCATACATAGCGACCATAAATTCTGTCGTCGTCGCAAACATTTGGTTAACCCTAATGTTAAACTTTTTTGAAACTTCAATAACTTTATCAAATCATGTTCAATATCAATGAAATTTTGGCACAATATTCAGTACGACTTCATTATTGTATCCCAAGTTCATTTTTGAAAAAAAAAAAAATTCCAGTTTTTCCGTATTTGCCAATAGTTCTGATTTTTTTTTATTTTGCCATATCTCAGCACATAAATTTTTTGATTGTACCACATCTCAGCACATAAATTTTTTGATTGTACCATATCTCAGCACCTATATGCCATAGACAGATGATGATTGGTAAAAGGTTACATCTTTAGTAGTTACCAACATCTATAACAGAATTAGGTAACCTTGACCTATATATTTTCCGCATCAATGAATTAGGCTAAATTTTCATCGCAGGTACATATATCAACAATGTTTAAACAAAATTGAGATAAAGGAATTTAATTTTGATGTAGAGTTGTTGCATATTGTCTATAGATGCACAATAAGCTTTTGAAATTTTATTCTGGTTCCATCTTTGGTAAATTCCCTGAAAATGTCTAAGACTAGCAGTTTTTGAAATTTTTTGTATACAATCAAATATTTTAGCCATTATTTCGTATGAAACATTACTCTGAAAACTAAATTTAAACAAATATGGCTCAAATTTTGGTGAATTTCCTGAAACTCTCAAAGACCAGCAATTTTTTAATTCTTGTCAGCAATCATGATTTTTGGATGAATTTCAGTGAAGGCAAATATTTTCATTGTTTGGATTTCAAAAATTTTTTATTCCAATTTTGGTAAATTTCCTGAGACTCTTAAAGACCGTCAAATTTTGTGAATTCTTGTCAGAAACCATGCTTTTTGGATGAATTTTAGTCAAAACAAATATTTTCAATGGTTAGATTTCAAAATTTTTTATTCCAGTATTGGTAAATTTTCTGATACTTTCAAAGACAAGTTGTTTCTAGGAATTCTACGTAGCAACCACATCTTAATATAGATCAGATAATAATGACAGTGGAATGAGCAGGCGAGACACTAGGCTCTGTGGAATCTTTACGAATTATTTTTATTCTTTGGGAAAGAGGAAGAAATGTAAAAATGAGCTTTGTGTGTACACTCATATTAATTCATTCCCTCAAAACAGTTGGCCACTTGAAATATATTATTTTATTGCTAAAAATAAGCTTCCTTCCTGTCTTGATGTAATGATGTAATGTGTATTGGATTGAGATCATTGATGCGTGGAAATTGACAGTGGAATCAGTGACCACAAATATAGAAATACAGAGAAATTTACATTTGCATTTAAGTACAAATAAACACCTGATTTAATTACAAATAATTCGTAAATATTTTCACTTATTTGAAAAGCAGAAATAAATTTTATTGTTTAAATCTGTAATTATTATCAACCTGCCCTCCTGAAAAGATGCCCAGGTTTGTCAACAGTGCAGAATCATGTACTTGTCGTTTTGCTTATAATGCAACATAGTTCCTTCATCTACAACACTTATTGTTGTGTATAGTTTTTACTTTATATACGGACAAATTGATTGCTAGACTTTACATGTATCATAAGGATAAGTTTTAGTACATAATCAATATTTAATGTATTCACAAACACAACAAACTAAATTCTCCCAACTTAACATAATTGGGAGAACACAACAGAGTTTACAAATAAAAAATAGGTTTCACGACTCACAAGATTTGTATATCATTGTTATCAACTCTCACTATTTAATTACAAAGAATAATTAACAAGCTGAAGCTCGTTAATTATTATTGTGTAATTCTAATATGACCCTCTTCTTTCGCTTTGGAAACAAAGCTATGTTCTAATTCCAACAATATATTTAAGTACATGTGTATATTTTTTTTACAAAAGGACATACGTAATGTTCAGTTTCACATTTTATTCGCTCCATATTCATTTTATTTTGTGTACTTAAAGCTTTAAATAATGAATCACCCAAAAATTCACATCAAATAATGACAATAATAGAAATTTACAACTGTTACTAAATTTAAGACTCGGAACTGAAATTGACGTAACCGTAACCTAGCAACGAATGTGTTGTTGTTATGAAATCGTATCTCTGTTGCATATCATGTTCTACGATTTAAATATGAATTTTTTAATTTTTAACGTAATAAAATTAAAAATATAAGTTTTATTAATTTTTTTTATATTTTTTTTTGTGTTCAAAAATAACATTACTAAGCAGTCATATAAATCAGCTCAGCTTCGATTTTAAAATAACCGTATTTTATGTTTTATAACAGATTATTTGTATTAATTCATAAGCTTATGAGCCACTTGTACTTATAAAACAACTAATATAGATTTCTCTATGTCCATTTATGTGTGTTTTTATGCACTTTTCTGACATGTTTCAATTCTAGTGCAAAACCCAACATTGCCCTCTAAGAGCTCTAAGAATTTGAAAATTGAACTCCATTTTGTATCTTTAGTGAAGAAATGCCACTTCTGATTTGATGCAGTTGTGGAATCCATATTTCCCTTCCTGATATATCATTACTTTTAGGCACTTTAGGTTATATCTTCTCTTTCAAATTTTTTGATTTTTGTCTCACCCACTACAAAAAATCCAGAAAGCTAGATTAAGGATAACATTTCTGGTGGTGGTGGCTTCAACAATTGCAAACTTTTGTGAATTAATAAGCTTATTTTAGTGGTAGGTCCATAGTGTTTGATGGGCAATTAGTATGGGTACAACTCAAATCCCTACTTAGTTATTGTCCCTTGTCAATGACCTTAAGGGTCTACCTGTTCCTATTGTGCAACAAATCTAGCATTTTTTTTATTCTTTTGATGTGAAAAAACTGACATATACCTATAGCTTCAGAACAACATATATTGTAAAAAAATTTGAGACTTGCAATTGTGAACTAATCCTAAACAATCAGGTTCTTTTGAATTGTCTAACAATGCTATTGTATATCAATCTGTAATGGCTTGGGTAGGTTTTCCCTTGATAAAGTATTGCCTTTTAACAAAGACAAATTGACTCAATCATAAGTTTTCAATAATGTAAGAGATATAAATTTCCTTTAAATTATATAGAGAGCAATAATTATTCTTTTAATGATGTAATTTTCAATTAATTTCATAAAGTAGATACTTTTTCAATGACTATATTAAATATATAGTTCTATTTTCCTCCAAAATTTTTTACTATATATGTCGTCTGAAGCTATAGGTATGAGTCAGTCTTATCATGAAAATGCTTGATTGGTTGCACAATAGGAACAGGTAGACCGTTAAGGTCATAGACAAGGGACAATAATGTTCCTGGCCCTTTAGTCACGCAGGAATGATCACTTTAAGATTTTTAGCAATCAGTTTGTGCAGCCTGTACCAGTACTTCTAGCCACTTGATACTTGAGCAGTTGCATTTTGAAGAGTATATATCGATTCCATGCCCAGATGGTTGCCCTGGCCCCTTAGCCATACTCGGCCTATTATATATATAGACTGATAATTCTGGATGCACATATTTGTAGGTGCTTTCCATGAGACCAAGAAAGGCAATATGTATATTTGAACACAAATTGCAACTGTGTAATTGAACATAGAAAGTTGTTTTTTATGCCCCTGTGACAAAAAGTCAGGGGCATATTGTTTTACCCTGGTCCGTCCGTCCGTCTGTTCGTCTGTTCGTTCGTCCATCTGTATGAATGAAAAACACAACTATTCATGTTTTTTAGAAAGTTTGCAAACAAATTCCAACTACTTCAAAGGAATCTAACTTACAATAAATAGATGTGCACACACATATCTTTTGGAATATTCAAAATGGCCGTGATTGCCATGGAAACTGAAAAAAGGCAGGAAAATTCAAAGTGCTTCAAAGGAGTAGGTGCAGTAAGGGCCTTATTTGGCCTCAAAAAATAAGATTGCTTAAATTCACAATATTTTTTGTTGAAATGTTCTCTGGATTTGGGTTAACAGTTAACAGGAAGATTACTCAAGTATTGATGTATGATTACAGAGTTTTTCAGTGTAGAAAATGGGACAAATCGCACATTTTGTCGAAAAATGACAAATTTGACCAATTTTGACTACTTTTTCTTAAGAGAAAACATAGAGTGCACGCAAGAACCACAAAAATATTTATACGGGAGGTCTAATGCATCTGTACTAACAAGCTGGTTAATTATCTATTTGGTTCTTGAATGCGCTCTATATTTCTGATTAGGAAAAACCATTCAAAAATATGCCAAATTCCTTGTATTTGTATGAAAATGTTTAAAAGTAGCTTTAACATGACGTCAGAACTGTACCCATTGTTACGTCATGGGTTCTAAATTTTGTATTTTTTTCTTTAGTGGGATCTGAACTTTTAAACGAACATAAAAGAAAATATTCAGGTGCAATTTAAAAAATCACCAAAATTTAAGGCCAAATCAGCCCCTTATCGCACCTTGTCCTTTGATGAAACTTAACAAGAATCATGTCTCGCACCCATAGAAATGATTTTTGGTCTCAGAATTTTCAAAATGGCTGCCATTGCTACGGAAACTGGAAAAAGGCAGGAAAATTCAAAGTGCCTCAAAATGGATGCAACTTAACAGGAAGATTGCCTAGCACCCATAGAATTGATTTTCTGGCTCAGAAATTCCCTTTTATATATTTTGGAAAAAGGGGACACATATCATTGTGTCCATACTTGTACTGTGTCAACACACGCTTAAATTTGCACTTGCCATATTGATTCAGGGTTCAATGTGCGGGGTCGTAATTGGTTGCCATTCGGCGACAGCTCTAGTTTACCACCTGTGCCATCCATATGTAAACATAATCTAAAGCTTTGTGGGCGAGCGAAAATTTGCTATGAATTTACCATCAACTTTAACATATCAGTGTTGAGATAATTATTTTTCACAAATATTTCTATTCATTTCTGTTTTTAATTAATCGTATGGGAATCCTGTTGGCTGATTTGGCACTTATTAAACAAGGTTGTTCATGTTGCTATTTTCAGACAACTATATTTATGAATATATTATTGTAAAATATGCTCTTCCTTTAACTAAGAAAGTTAGCACCAAACTGTGTAGCATTAGATTTAGAAAGATCTTCTTTTAAAGATTCAGTCAGTATACATTTAAAGTTATATTTGTTATCATTTATTATCTGAACTGTGGTTATTAGTCCCCTACCGGCTTCGCCGAAGGGGACTTGAGGTTTGTACTCCGTCAGTCCGTCAGTCCGTCACACTCAGTTTTCCGGTCTTTTTTCCCATACTATAAGAGATATTTATCTAATATTTGGTATGTAAGTCTACCACCATGAGTTACAGATCAAGTTCGAGTTTGGTTCCGGTTCATTGATTTTGGACGGAGTTGTGGACCTTTGACTTAGAAAATTTGGGTAAAATATAGGTTTTCCGGACTTTTTTTCTAAACTGTTCCAGATATGAAGCTTATATTTGCTATGTGAGTCTACCACTATGAGTTACATATCAAGTTCGAGTTTGGTTCTGGTCCATTGATTTTGGACGGAATTATGGGCCTTTGACTTAGAAAGTTTTGGTAAAATATAGGTTTTCCGGACTTTTTTTCTAAACCGTTCCAGACATGAAGCTTATATTTGCTATGTGAGTCTACCAATTTGAGTTACAGATCAAGTTCCAGTTTGGTTCCGGTCCATTGATTTTTGATGGAGTTATGGGCCCTTGACTTTAAAAATTTTGGTAAAATATAGGTTTTCTGGACTCTTTAGCTCACCTGGCCTAAAAGGTCATGTGAGCTTTTGCCATCACTATGCGTCCGTCGTCCGTCGTCTGTCG
>MJUU01063973.1:4071-14113 GCA_002080025.1 Modiolus philippinarum
TACCATTTTATTTTGTTTCATAGTTAATTTGTGGCCATCGCACAACATATTTATATTTTTAAGATAATTATATGTTTATGCATTAATCAAGAAACACAGGTAAATATATAAAAATGTAAATATAAATAAGTACCCATAATGCATGTGTAGATGTCGGACATGGGGAAAAGTAATGAAAAATATGGGATAATAATAATCAAATAATAAACATTAATTTAAGAGTAGAAAAGGTCGGATATTTCGGAGTTAGGAGGAAATAAGAAAACAGTTTACAGGTAGACTTCATATAACAACTATTTGCAATTTTCAAGATGTTTTTATGTACTTTTGACGGTTTACACTTTTAACAGAACACGTTGACCCCTAGATGCTTTGTTTAAGGATGTAGTAGGTGAAATTAAATAAATCTACGATTTTAAATTGATACCTTAAATGGAAAGAGCATTGTTAAAGGAATAAAGTTAGCTAAAAATATTGATAGGTTATGGGCCATGTATTCAAGATATTTCACATTTTAAAAAATGGCGGGAAAAGCTCTCTTGGACTTTTACCTTAGTATAGCATGGACACAATATTGATTTGTTTTTCATGGAAGAAAAATCTACAATGAATCCAATTAAATTTTGCTTACTGACTTAAAATTAGCTTCTGAAGACTTTGATGACTAGAAAATTGGGTGTAATGGGGCAAAATATTTTACATAGTAATAATGGATAAAATCAGAGAAATCCGAATGACTTTTACAAATTACAAAAACCTCACCTTACTACATCCTTAAGTCGTTTTAACCTGGATATGGGATGTTGTCTCCTTGACATTTACCCCATTTCCTTTCTTTTTCATACGAAGTGATTTGATAAACCAATAATATATAGCCCTAGAGCATTTAATTCAAAAGAATTATGTAGCCCCTTTGACACAATGTATGGAGTCCTTATTCATCAATGGACACTACATTCTACGGAAGCTTATTAGGGACACAACACAATTTATTTTTACACAACACAATTTTTTTTTAATTTGTAATTACAAATTAATAAATTGTAATTACAAATTAAAAAAAATTGTGTTGTGTAAAAATAAATTGTGTTGTGTCCCTAATAAGCTTCCGTAACATTCAGTTATCATTTACTCAAGACTTTGTAATAATTTTTTTTTTTAAATTAAAGAATTAAAAAATTTAAAAAATCAAAAATAAAAATTACACCAATTGCACATTTCAATATTTTATCTTTTCTTCAACACTTTTTCGTAGACATGTTTTACAAAGCGCTGTTCAAGATTGTTTAGATTTTGTTCAAATTGCGGGTTACAGTTGCTCGTTGGTGCTTTTGTTATCTGTGGTCTGTTGTATTTTGTTGATGATGTTTGTAATGCAGATTTTTCGTTGTGATATGTGTTCAAAGAGATAAATATAGTTTTTTTCAAACTTTCACCTGCGTCTTGTGAGTGTAAAAAAAGTAACATGTACCATGGTTTTATCTTAAGTTTAGAAAAAGCCGAAGAACAGTGAGCAAAATTTTAGTATGACCTTAATCCAATTACTGTTTCATCTATTCACTTTAAAATGTTGTCCCGAGATGGATTTGTGAAGTGGTTAACCCACGGAACTTTAATGTGATTAGACACGGAGCTTAGTAAAATTACCAGTCACCGTCGGAACTTTGTTGAAGTTGGAACTTAAAACATCAGTTTTCTTGTCAGAATTCCTGCATGTCTGCAATGATCAGAATGAAAGTTTTTTTTAAGAGTTGTCACTCCCAGTTCTTAAAAAACAAGTACTTGTAGCTTCAAAAACTATTGAAAAATTAGCATGAAAAATTGTTGCTTGAGTGTTTTTTTTAATGCAAGAAAGACGCAGGCATGACCAATGAGAATTTTTTTATTTGCAAAGTGGACACAGTCCTTCGTAATATATTTTAACACACGCAAATACACTGTTATATCAACGATATAACGCCAAAATATCCTTTAAAAATGCAGAATTACATTTTTAAACCCAGATTATACTGAACCCAAAACGAAAAATTGAGACATATTGTTTATTTATTTTGAATTGCATAATTATGAATTCTTATAGGTGTTGTTTCCTTGATTCAAGGTAAATGGTCCGGTTGAATAGCCCACAGGCTATTAAACCGGATCCGGTCGAATAGCCTACAGGCTATTAAACCGGGTCCGGTTGAATAGCCACTGCCTTAGTTATTGCTACAAAGATAGATTTTAATGTTGACAAGACTTTTATTTATAATTGAATAAGAAAAACGACTGTTGATCTGGCAAAAAAAAGATGACCAGATGGTTCTATCGTGGTTCTGATTTGACGTAATGTTAAAATGTTTTAAATTGGAAATGATGACACCATTCATATCGATCAGCTAAACTCGGATGTAATTCTCCGTGTAAAACTGATCCTATTAAGCTAATAGACAATGATCAGAATGACGCGTATCAGTATACTTAACGGTAAAAGAAACGTACCATTCTTGCTATTTAGTATATTTTCAGCGGCATTCTTTTCATTGTGTTCTGGCTACACAATAGGATCAGTTTTACACAGAGAATTACATCCGAGTTCAGGCGATCGTTATGAAGCGTGTGATGATCCTCTAACTGATCAAATGTTTTCAGTGTTTGCAAACAAAATGAAGCAATACTTACCAGAACAAATATGGCAGGCCAGGGAGTCAAATATTTTTTGTGGATCATTCCAAAAATAAGTGGCATATGTCCAACACGTGCTCCAGCGAATATCAATCTGGTGAAACAAAATAATGGCATTTATTATTGATCAACTGGAGACACATGGGTATATTTGGTTCAGTAACACTTGAATTTTGACTAACGTTTATGGTTATTGAAACGAATTTGATGGTCTACACTTACAGGAATGAGAATAGAATTCCTTTACATAGAATGGTCAGTGTAGTCATTTTCTGCTGATATGTAAATGAATAAGTTTGGGCTTTCACGAATATTCAACATTTTTGCTCTTTTACGCGTTTTGTCATTTTAGGGCTGCTATTGAGGGGTTCCGTTATTTGGGATCATACTAAAAAGCGCCCGGGGGAATTTTTCATATTTTTATATAAAGGATTTACCGAAAGAAATGAAAAAATATATGATGTAGATATACGTAACATCTGCATACTTTGCTAGAAAATCCTGCCAAATCGCGGATTACGTTCTCTAAATTTTAGCCGGCTGAATGATTACAACCCAAGACGGGTTCGACCATGAGGGACTACAAAACAATCTTGCAACTATCTAATGTAATTTAACACAATGCAGTGCTTGCCATAAAACATTTTCAGAACACTAGCTAGGCACGATGAAACATATACAATGTTCATTCATTCAAGATGTACGGCGATGTTTTACCATCTAGATCAACCATAATGAATGCTTAGACTCGTGTAGAACCAAGTTGTTCATATTTGATTTTGTACTTGAACAAACTAACAATTATAAAAATATAAAAGACTGATTAAAAGATCCGGTTTAATATGATCTAATATAAAGGAGCATAAAACATGCGTTAGTAGTCTTTTGTACATTGTACTTTTATTAATGACTGGAGAATGCGGACCTAGACGAAGACACCATCGAAAATGAAAATAAATAACGAGATACCCGGCATTGAAAAAAAACTTTATCTAATTTTCCATCAATGGTAATGCATAAAGTGATGGTATTTTTTTTTATTCCCTAATTAACATTCCTAATCAAGCAATGTTATATGTAGAATCTTGACTTTACTTGTGCTACGACAGATTAGCACGCAGTTAATTTGTAGTAATTGTGCAAGTCAGGAAGACACGCATGACTCTAAAATAACAATTTTATGTGAGAGAAATGAAAAAAAATAACCATTAAAACGAAAGAATCACATGAAACTTCTATGGTGACAGAAAGCTACATCAAACATCACCATTATCAACAGATTTTTATACCCCGGGCGCTTTTTACTTCTCCTGGGCGCGTTTTACCGGGCGCGTTTTACCTTCCCGGGCGCTCTCGGGCGCTTTTTATTATGACCGTTATTTAGGGAGGAGACAAGACTCGAATACTCAAATCTCAAGACATGATATTTTATGTATAATCTTAATGAAATATAGAAGTTTTCTTGCGATTGACTCGATGAGTGCCCTGTGGTTGTATATATGTTATGCTGGCCTTCTATGAGTCTTTTTACGGTCAACGGATAACAGAAATTGTAAGAGCACTTTGCCACCGAGTTAAAACGGTTTGTTGACAACCCCACAGGTACATGGGTGTTGCGTCGCTCGACATTTAGCAACGAATTCCACTCGAACCGGTGCTAATGGCCGCCATGAACTTACTATGAGGTATGAGCATAGCTCGTTGTTAACGGCCCAACACTAAAAGCGTTGTTACATTGCTTGGTTTAATCACGCATTTGTGTGTGCATTATCTATATCTTTTGTAATTCTATTGCTGCTTTACAAATTTTGTGTCAGTCCATTGAAGACTATTGACATGTTATAAGTTGACCTTGATTTTTTAGCTCACTAAATTCACTGTCACTTAAGTATTTTGTTATTTATTACCACTGCATGGACTGATACCCGTATGCTGATGGACCATAAGTCCCCGAGGGTATTCACCAAACCAGTAGCCTGTACTTCTATACCGACCCGTAAACCGAATTTACTTGCAATATCAAAATTTAGGAAGATTTTGTTAAAAACTAAGGAGTATCTGCCTCTTGTATAGATCTGTCCTTAGCTGATTTTGGCTTTTCAATTTATATCTTACTGGTAATTTGTTCTCGGTCAGCTTTACACGTATTTCGGATTATGGATTTCCAAATGTTTTTTATTTGTTCTGCATTGAAGAGACATACGTTGTCGTAATTACCATAAGCAGAAACTAAATTTACAGTAACTTTGGTATTTTGTTATTTATAACCACTAGGCCAATACCGCGGCTGGTGGACTGTTAGTCCCAAGGGTGTTCATCAACTCAGTTAAAGTATTTTTGTGCCCTCCCGAAAAACCCAATTTTGCTTGGAAACTTGCAATATCTAAATTAAGGATTTTTTTCGTTTAATACTAGGGAGTATCTCCCTCTTGTATAGCTCTGTCCGTAGCTGATTTTGGCTTTTCTATTTTGATCCTATTGGTAATTTGTTCTCTATTATCTTCACACATATTTCGGATTTACAATGTTTTTTATTTGATCTGCACTGAAGGGACATAAGAAACTAAATTCACAATTACTTTTTAGTTGTGATCATGCGTGTGATTATATCTCAGACCTGCCAGGGTACTACTTATTCAATTGTGACATGACATGTGTAAATTAATAGAGTAATTTTTCGTTAAAGTTATCTGCATCGCTATATTCAGCAATATTAAAAGGTACAGATCTGAAATGAAAGGTCGGAAGCTATAGTCTGTTCCCCATCGTAGATACGGGATATACTGAATCTTTAGTACAGGAGTTGCACCCTGTATCCCATTTCCAGGTCTGACAGTCATACTTCTTGTTAGCTAGAAAGACTACATAGCGGGGGCAACCGTATCCGTGGACAAATTTTTCCTTTTTGCTCACCTGACCCGAAGGGTCAGTGTGAGCTATTGCTATCACTTGGCGTCCGTCGTCCGTTAACTTTTCACATTTTCATCTTCTCCTCTGAAACTACTAAAGCAAATTCAACCAAACTTTATGGGAATGATGTACTAAAGGTCTTACAAAGATTGCTCATTTCTTTCCGATCCGATAAAGAACATGGCCGCCAGCGCGGAACTTAGATTTAACATTGGACCTTATGGGAAAAATCACATTTTCATTTCCTGCTCTGAAACCACTGAGGCAAATTCAACCAAACTTTACAGGAATGATGTACTAAAGGTCATTGACGAAGATTGCTCATCGTCTTCCGATCCGACAAAAACATGGCCGCCAGCGCGGATCATACTTGAACATTGGACCCTATGGGAAAATCACATATTCATCTGAAAATACTGAAGCAAATTCAACCAAACTTTACAGGAATGATGTGCTAAAAGTCCTTTATAAAGATTGTTCATTGTGTTCCGATCCGATAAAAAAACATGGCAGCCAGCGCGGAACTTAGGTTTAACATTGTACCTATGGGAAAAATCACATTTTCATCTTCTCCTTTGAAACCACTGAAGCAAATTCAACCAAACTTTACAGAAAATGATGTACTATAGGTCCTTTACAAAGATTGCTCATTGTGTTCCAATCTGACAAAAAACATGGCCGCCAGCGCGGAACATAGTTTAACATCGGACCCTATATTAAAATCACATTTTCATCTGAAACTATTGAAGCAAATTCAACCAAACTTTACAGGAATGGTGTACTCAAGGTGTTTTACAAAGATTGCTCATTTCGTTCCAATTCGATGAAAAACATGGCTGCCAGCACGGAACTTTGGTTTAACATTGTACTCTATGGGAAAAATCACATTCATCTCACCGAAACAAATTCCACTAAACTTTACAGGAATGATGTACTAAAGGTTCTCGACAAAGATTGCTCATTTTGTTCCGATCCGATAAAAAAAACATGGTCGCCAGCATTGAAAATAGTTTTACATTGGGCACTATGGGAAAAATCACATTTTCATCTTCTCCTCTGAAACCACTGAAGCAAATTCAACCAAACTTTACAGGAATAATGAACTAAAGGTCCTTTACAAAGATTGCTCATTTCAATAGGATCAGACAAAAACACAGGTGCTAATGGAGAACATAGCTAAATGGTAATAAACATTTTTGGTCATGTATGGCATAGAAGCATTTTGTAAGGTGAGCGATGAGGCTCAGTCTCTGAGCCTCTTGTTTTTTTTTTGTCCTTCCCTAAATTATTTGGTGTAACTTTTGGTTCTTAAAGCATTACATTTTAATTTATGAATCATAATTGTTTTGAATTTGAGGACAGTCATTAAGTACAACATTCCGGGCTGTAGTCAAGGATAAATATTTGTATTGCTCGTTTCCTTGTTTGACGATTACCGCAATACATATCTTCACCGTGATTTACTAGAGAAGAAAAAGTACGTGTCTACTGTAGAGGTGTTTTCTCTTCTTTTTGATGTGTTTAGTCGTAATACCGGATCATCCAAATTATAAATTCGTCTTCCTGGTCTTAACAGGTATCCTGTTGGGACACCTGCCATTACCCGGATGTCGGATAACGTATTTTACGATTAGCCGGACTCACCTCGAGTGTCCCATGATGGAAGCATTAAGTGCACCTATGGACGTAAGTGCCACAAACACGGATATAACTGCTGACAATGGCTTGTATACTCGTTGTATATACACCTTAAATTAAAGCAATAAAATTCAAATTTTAAAAAACAAAAAAAAATCAGGTGTTTTTACATGCTTTTAAAAACAATACATTATTTTACTAGTTGTGTTTTTTATAAAACAATAAAATACACAATTGGTGAACATAAATTACTTCTTTGTGCTTTGTTTTAATTACAATTTTATTTGCCATGAACTTTCATTTAAATTCCCCCTTTTTATTCTAAACAACACCAAAGAATCATTCATCCAAGGAAGACATTGACGGATGTTGTAAATGTGGGTGGTAGTTTGTGTTTAATTTTTTATCAACCGTAAAAACCCTGTAGATATTACAAATTAATATACTCACTAAAGCCACAGCATTAGAAGCCACAACTTCCGGGGGTGACATCAAGGTTAAATAAGCTATATTAGTTGTCACATACATTGCAATTACAGATATCATTGCAATAAATACCGATCTTGGTAGGTCTCTGAAAAAATAATATGATACTGCTTTTGAAAATAAGCGTTCCGTTTTTTTTTTAAAGATTATTAAAGAAACATGGACTCACACAGTCAATATACACGACTACTAATTGCAACATAAGTTTTGTCTTTTCAAAGCAACAACTCAAACAGTATCTGAAACATGGCGATAAGGTGAATATAACCGCTGAACTTAGTAGAATTTTTCAATTTTTACTGACAATTGAACCGTTAGCTAAAATGAAGAAAAGAAACGAATTAACCAATCGCAGAAATTAAATAAATAGATCTATTGGTTGTGTATATGTGTTTTTCAATGTAATTCCGATATGCCTACCTTTCAGGCTTTTTTACTTCCTCCATAAGACTAGTCATGACCTGCCTACAAAATAACATACAATTCTTTATATTTTTTACTCTATGTTTCTTTACTATAAACTGACACCACATATCCTGAACTAGAACAAATTTTTGGCAAATTCTATTGTTTTCATGATAATACAAAGAAAATGACAATTAAGTGTTCAAAGCAATATCAACAGAATATATACTGTTATGTCGTAGTCGAGCATCTTTCTGTCGAACCCCAAAAATTAATTTGCATTCACTTTGTTTAACCAAGTCGCCCTCATATACTCCGGTGTAACAGTAAAATCATACTTATGTCAAATGTGCTTGCTTATTTAAGTTCAGAACGCAATGTCTCATTGTCGACGAGAGTCATTTACTTGAAGAATACGAACAGAAGCATTTAATTACTGATAAATTAAGTGAAATAAACCACTCACCATCCACCATACGAAAATATTGAATAGAACAATGCCACAGCAAATTCTCCTGGTTCCTCTGTTGTACCTTCAAACGGATTCTCTAAATTTTCATATTCACCTACAAAATATATATTTACACATTTTAAGCTCAGTCAGAAATATTATATATCAGGTATCTTCATGTTTACGATTAAAAGAATCAGAATGAAACCGATGAGGAAAAAAATTAAAACAACATTCATTCCGATATTAGAAACTGCGTACATGTATGTTGACAGGTTTTTATGGCTTCAAAATGTTGACAATTTGCTGTGTAGATGTACAAAAATCAAACACACCCAGCCTCATATAGGAATTTTGGATGTATTTTGCAATATAATCCTAACTTACAAAATAATACTAACCTTGTGTTAAGTTGTAAATGCCAGATATGATTATTATTCCAAGAGCTAACACTTTGGTACTTGACAGGAATGACTGTACTTTCGTCACAAACTTCATGTACACGCAGTTTATAGCCACAAAAGTAACTAAAATGAAAAGATGTTTTGTGTATTGGTTACAAAATGTACAACGGAACCTCTACGGATTCCTTACCATCATGCAAGAATATTATACATTTTAAATTCAATGGATATACTTATGAAAAGATCTTGGTTTAATTAAAAACTAAATATTTCAGAAAATTTAACAATATAAAATTGTAACAACTATAACTATCATGTTAATAACTTTACAACGGTGTTTGTTTACGAACTCAAAGTTTAGTGTGTTCTATATAGAAAAATGGCGTACTCATTATCCATCCAGCTAAAATTTTCACTGCTTGATCAGGCGCTTCGCAGTCTTCGAAAAATGGTTGAAAAATATAAAGAGCAGCTGTATAAGCCAAAAATGCCCAGAAAGGTCCTGATATTAAAACAACGTATCCCCACAAAATCAAAAATCCAGGAAGTGGCCCAAAAGTCTTCATAACATAGGCATATGGTCCCCCTGCTGCTGGAAACATGGTCCCGAGTTCAGCATAACACAGAGCTAACATCATGTTTATTAGACCACCACCAAGCCATACTAACAGAGAAGCACCAACAGATCCAGATGCTTGTAGTATGGATGTTGGGGATATAAATACCGAGGAATGTCCTGTCACGGCAATCATAATAGCGACACAGTGTATAAGTTTTAACGACTTTTTCATTTGAAAGTCTTTTTGCCCATCCTGTCTCTCGATTGTCACTGTTGGCACTGGTGTCTCCTCCTTAGATTCATTTGTGGTGTCTTCAAAGCTAGAAACACCACTACTGTCAGACACGTTATCCAAGTCAGTAACGTAAGCTTTGTTTAAGTGTCCATTTATAGAGATAATTTTCACTGGATTTTCTTTGCTTTCTTCGGTAGCAAATATTTCAGATTTAGCTGATCGTTTCATCTTTCTACGTTTCTTGTTATAATTCTTTTTTTCCACTTAAAAATACCAATTTTTATCTGTTT
>MJUU01063973.1:36414-61567 GCA_002080025.1 Modiolus philippinarum
AAAAAGATACAAGTTACAATATGAAAATAAATTATAAATATTGGTTACAAAATTTCTACAACATACAAAAAATACGGAGGGGTGGGTGGGTGGGTTAGCTGCACCGAAGGCCGAGCGTCGAATGAGTATAGGAAGGTAATATATTTCCCGCAAAAAGATAGGCTCGTGAAGCACGTAAAGAAACTTTAACCTAAAGTTAAATGCCAATGTTAACTAAACACGTGTTTACAAAAGGTAAACACACGAACACGTGTTCTTTTGTAACTTAAATAAATACATTTATGCTCTAATTCGTTCCTCAATCGAGCATAAATTATTTATGTATTAAAACATCATCCGCTATACCATAAAGACACAACACCAAATGTTTTGGGATCAGCTCGCCAGATGTGCAGCTAACTATCGAATATAAAACAAAGAAGGGGCAAAAAAATACATACAATAAACAGAAAAAATGTCTTATCTTACAGACCGAGTTGTTTGGAAACTGACATTCTATTCGAAATGCTCTCTTTTACATAGCCATCTTTTGCACAATCACTTTTCCATCGCCCATGTTTTTTGAAGAGTCTATTGTCGACTCCTGCGCTAGCTGCCGCTGTAGCGCCCCCTGAACGTAAACTATGCAGGCAAAACTTGGATTTATCTAAACCAATACTACTTAAAGCAGATAATAACATTTCTCTAGCTGTTGTGTAAGATATAATACCACTTTTGCGTAATTTGTAAGTTTTAGTTTTACTACAGTAAGTAAGAGGTCTAAAAATGTATTCATTACTGCATTCCGAAATATTAGCTTAAACTAAATGTCTTCCTAACATAGCAACAGGGCAAGTAAAGCTATCAGTAGCTGAAATAATAACATCTTTACCCTCTCTGTAAATATCTGGCTAACATAGCAACAGGGCAAGTAAGGCTATCAGTAGCTAAAATAATAACATCTTTACCCTCTCTGTAAATATCCGTCTTGCTTTTTTTCAATGAAAAGATTTACATAATCTGAATAAAACTTAATGTTACAACGTTTGAGATTTACTAACTCTGAAAACCTTAAGAAACCGGCATAACATATCAAACACATTGTAGCAAGTCTAATATCTTTTAGATTGGATGATGCAGTACCATATTTATGAACAATTTTCTGTAAAATTTGTGGTGTTATAGGTTCTTTTTTATGTTTTGTATGACCAACAGTTCTATTTACACCTTCTTTAACACTTTATATAAATTCTGATGAACATGGATTGTATACTCCAGCCAGTTTATGTGCCCAGCTTATACTATAAAAAGCTTCGTTTATATCACTAACGGAATATGATAAATCGGATAAGTGTATTAAGTACAGTGAAACATGAAAATCTGATGCTGGAAAAGAAGGAAGATTTACAGATACACACCATTTACACCATTTTTCAAAGGCATTTTTATAACACCGTCTAGTTGAATCTGCTCTGGAATTCAGACACATCTGTGGTAACTTCTCTGCTAACTCCAACAAATCACCAGACAAACTAGAGGATTCTTTTATCAATTCATTCCATCTACCATATTGAAAAATGGCTGAAAACTGTGTTAACAAATGAAGAAAATTTATAAAAATCATGCATTCAGCATTCTATATATCTAAAATCAACCTGCTACTACAATATAGCTGATCTAATAATATACAAGGGCCATTCTTGTTCAACATCTATGCCACTAAGTAGTCTACTCTTGAACCATGCCACTAAAATTAGGGCCATGTTCCGTTTCATATAATCATGCCTTTATCATAAATTGTTAAATTTAAAAAACGATCTTAACCTTGCCGCTTTATATAAATATAGGGCCATGTTTCAGCCATGCCAGCATCTTAACCCATACATATTTCGACCATGCCACTATACTCAATAGGGCCATGTCCAACATAAGTCACAATGATACAAATACATGTATATCAATATTCCAACCATGCTCTTCTTCAGACAGAGCCGTGTCATAAATTATTCTATATCAGTAGTAAAACATTGCACTATATATACATTTATACACCATGCTAATATTCATTAAAGTCACCATACAGCTTTTAACCAATTCACAAGATTCAAAATTCAAACTTAACTGCCAACACTGGCGTAATAAAAGGTTCCTTTCCAAAAATGGAGTTAGGATTACTGCCCGGTATGAAAATACCAGCTGTATTTTTAAATTCTAAAACATCAGTCACATATGATCTGTAACGTAAAGCTTCATCAAAAATGTATGGCCAAAAAGGAGCAGAAATCCATTTCGGTACAATCAATGTACCTCTGGCTTTGCAGAACAATAAATGCTTTATTACTCTAAGTACAGAAAAACAGGTGGAACGAGCCAGTTATTATCAAATTGCCAGTTTTGCGAAAAAACGTCTATTGCTTCAGATCCTGGATTCCAATATAAAGAGTTAAATATATTTAATTTCTTGTTATTAAAATTAGCAAAGCGATCCACAGTAAAAGGACCCCAAAGTCATTCATAAAGTCGAAAAATTCTCGAGATACTTCCCAATCTTGATGATCAATTAATTTACTGATATAATCAGCTTTTTCGTTTTCAAATCGTGGAATCCACTGAATGTCTATAGAAATTGAATTAGATACACATGTCGGATATATACTTCTAGCAAGCTTTTGAAGTTCTAGTTTCGTGCTACCTGCTTTAACAATTTTGACACAGTTTTGGTTATGTGTAAACCATTTAATTGTTTTACCTTAAAATTGATCTTTAAAAGATAGTAAAGCTAGCTCAATAGCTTTTATCTCACGCCAGGTTCACATGGCCTAACCAACATGGGGGGAAATATCGCGCGAGGACTAGTACATATGCGGAAAATACTACTCTAGGACTAAATTGAATAAAAATACACAAATCTGGATGTGTGTGATCGAAAGAGGTAGGAAAATTTGTTTGTTTACATATGAAATGTAAAAAAGTGAAGCATACATTCTGAAGATAAATTAATCAGCTATCTGCTTCTTTTTCAAGAATTAAAATCGGCTGTGTACTTTTCAAGAACATGCACGAACCAATAACCCAACCTACAAGAATGAATATATTCTCGATTCGAGTAATGCGTGGTAAAACCATTTAATACATCTATTTATGAAATTTCATAATTTTTGTATAGTCCTACATGCGTATCAGGACTGGTATCCAATATTGGTGAATATAATAGAGCGCTTAGCGAGAAAAATGAGTACATGCAAAAAATCCTAAGTTTGGACTAGAACATGCAATATTTCTAAAGAAGCAGACAAATACATGTACTTCAAAAAGTGTACACATTATAAAATACTGATTAATAAAAGGTTTATGGATAAGGGAATTTACATTTTTTTTATAAAAAGATCAGATGAGAAAGCATACAAACATTTTAGTATCATGAGCCGTAGAAAAGAAAGTCAAAAGAAAGTTTGAGTAAGAAGTAGGAAGAACAATATCATATATTATCATGGATCAAAATGGAGAAATTGTTTCAATCAAGTTGCGATATGTTTATGTAAAGCCTTTATACGATCTGTAGAGCATCTAATAGTTACTGCAAAAAATAACAAGAAGTAGAATGAACAGTGTAATCGATTGATGGATGAGACATTATTGACCAATGTTACTGTGAGGGTAAAAATAATACATACTTGCAGTGTGATGAAAAAAATGATTTTAACCTTACCAGCAATAGCACTAAAATGTATTTCAATTCAGAGATAATTTTGTCATGGAAAATGTTGAGTACCCATTGGTGTTGCAAAGTGGTCATCAGGTTCAGACATCTTTGGATTTCTTATAAGCCCCGCCGCGGAAAGAGGCGCACCCTATACACCCACTGACAAGAGTAGACGCGGGCGTTAGATTACTACAAACTGGTAAAACATAGGAAAGCGATTACTGCAATTTCCGATACCTCTTACTACCGAAAATCGGAAACTTTAATATAGTACAATGTATTTGTTTATCAAATTAGATGAATTAATTTTGAAAACTCTGTATCCTATTCCAGACTCGACTCGACAGTCGTCTGTTTGTACGACAAATGCCGCAATTAGCTAAACATTGAAAATGAAAGTATTGAATGTTCTAGAATCACCTAAACCAAACATATGAGATGACTACATTTAGGATCATCTGTATCATATATATTGTTGGATAGCATACATACTTTCTTCAATTTACAAAATTACAGGCCTTCATTGTCAACATTTTAAATAATGGTTAAATGTCTCAGTATCTTCAGTAATCACTTCCCTATGTTTACCCAGTTTGTAGTAACCGTCTACTCACTCTGTCCGTCCGTCACACTTTTCTATGTCATCACTATAGGTGTGTTGTTTTAATTGTTCGTTTCCGCGATCTGACTTGACTGGCGGGACTCAATGTGAAATGAATATTTTCTAGTTTTCAATTTAATTCTTTAGAAACATACATGTACGGTCAACAAATTGCGTTTCTTTTGAAAGTACATTTTTGTTGATGAGCAAATCACATACCCTAAATACTGCTACTGTTATCTTTCAATATAATAAAAAAAACCGCAACGCTACTTTTTGTCATGTTCTAGTCCTCTACGTATTTTCATTGCATGTCCTGATACTCGTATAGTAATACTTTAATTTTACACAGTATTATTGAGCAATCTGGATTGAAAATCATTCTATAAATAAAAACACTGACTTTTCTAATCATAAATAAATATATAATTACTACAATTATATCAAATAAACATGTTCCGTGCTACGAGCTGAAATCGTCCGCTTTGATGCTTACAATTTGACTGATCGGTTCGTTGATGATTTAGAGATATAACGGTGTGTTCGATAAGGTAAATTGAAATTACGATGGAGTAAGAGGGTGTATTTAGAATAGGCATACTTTTTTATATTTATTTCATTAATATCTAATTTATTTTTTATATTTAAGTTTAAAACTACATGATAAACCGTAGATAAGTTGCATGTACAGTCCTCGTTTTATTTATTTCCCTATGTTGGTTCTGCCATGTGAGGTTGAACTTTGTACTTTGTCAAAAACGTTCCACATTTTATGAAAAATTTTAGATTCTAATTCTACTGCACAAGCTTCAGCAGCGATATCACTAGCGTCTGAATATACTAATACAGACGAACAACTATAACCGACTAAATTCTTATGATTAAGTTTTGCTATGTTTTCTTGCCAAAACAATAATTCAGCCTTGACCTGATCTGACTCGGTCAACTCTAATACACTGTCCCAAGCTGACCTCGTTTCAATAATCATGTAACAATAACGATTCATGAGTCTTGAAATGTTGCCTTTAACAGGTGACATGGATATGATTTTACCTGTAACCTGAACAAGTTTGCGAGCAGTAATGAAAGGGAAAACAGACAAAATAACACTAACAGAATCTATCAAATCATATATCCTTCTATCTGGGATTTGTAGTGAAAAATCAACCGAATTCCATAAAATACCAAGCCATTCAATGGATTGAATAGGCGAAAACACTGATTTTTCATTATTGATGAGAAACCCAGCTTCGGGAAGAGATTTTTTTAATAAAGTTCGAGTCCTTTAAACAAGAATCATAATCTGCATTCATACCGAAACCGTCATCTAAATACAGTACGATATTAATGGCTTTAGATCTCCAGTATTTAAGCAAGGCTCTCAAGCATTTCGTGAATAAAAAGGGAGTGGTGAGCAAACCAAAAGGTAATACAGTGAAGCAGTAAAATTTTCCTTTCCATGAGAAACCTAGAAATGTCTGTTGCTTTGTGCAAATATCAAAATGATGGTACCCCGATTTTAAATCAAATTTGTACATATAACAATTTGAAGCAAACATCTGGATGGCTACTTTCCAGTCTTCGTACTTAAACTTGTCTATTTAATCTACTCAAATCTAAAATTAAGCGTTCTTTGCCAGATTTCTGTATTGCTACACTTAATGGGCTTACAAAATATGGAGTAAAAGGTACTTCAACTGCACAACCATTGTCTAATAATTCAGCAATAGCCGTGTCTACAAATTCATGGCTTTTAAAAGCAGATTTATTGTTTTTAAAACTCATATTAGGCGGATTACTACTAAAAGGTATTACATAGCCTTCAGATATAGTACTTAAAATAAATTCATTAGCTCCAATATCTTTCCAATATTGTACATGTTTCTTTAAATTACCTTTCACACCTTTAAAACTACTATGTAAAGTTTTGCTTTCAAAATAAGTAATTTGTTCAAGAAAAATTTCAAATTCGGTAACATCGTTATCATTACAAACTGAATTACAATCATTTAAATACTTATCATTTACAGTATCTGCAGATGAAAACGTCTCATTTTGACTGTGTTGTTGTGGAATTCTTGCTGGCTCTGTTGAGTAACGGGCAGTTTTTTCTCCAATGTCCCATGCTTTTGCATTAGAAACACATCCCAGGGGCACGGCTCACGCCGTGCGAAGCCAAAACGAAAGGGCTGCTGAGCAGTAGAACTACGTGCATAAGTAGAATTTAGATTAGGAAGAGTTTCCGACCTAGGGGGTGCTGTATATCTACTGTACGGTGTAGGGCGGCTCCTTCCTTTATCTTTAATATGTTTAATAGCCCTGTTTTCGGCTTGACGGATCCTTTCCTCCTCATCGGAATTGTCGGCGATTTCATTTTGCTCATATTCCCGAACTGTTGCCCAGCCCCCAGCTGACGTATCTGCTATGCGAATGAGTTTGTTTCGTGCTTTTAACTTGTCACTGATATCAGTTATCAAAGAAACAGCAGTAATGGAGGTGCAATGCTTTTGTAATTTAGCCAAATCTGCTGCAATTTCCTCGTTAAATCTAAACTGAATTTTGTTGCCTTCGCTTTTAAATTTCAAGTTGACTTGCTCCTTTACTCTTAAAGACAGATTTTCTTGTTCCGAAATAATGTCGGACTTTAAGGTATGTAATTTGTTGTCTAAATAGGTTTTAAACAGACCAAAAGTGTCTACTAAATCTTGCCTAGGCTGGTTAGACTCACTAGTATTCTGGCTAAGCGCGGGGGCTGGTTGCTCACCTTGTCTAGAAGTACTTTGAAAAACTTCGTCACCGTGCCCAGACATTTCAAACGAACTAGCTGCACCGAAGGCCAAGCGTCGAATGAGTATAGGAAGGTAATATATTTCCCGCAAAAAGATAGGCTCGTGAAGCACGTAAAGAAACTTTAACCTAAAGTTAAATGCCAATGTTAACTAAACACGTGTTTACAAAAGGTAAACACACGAACACGTGTTCTTTTGTAACTTAAATAAATACATATACAAAAATAACAAATTTTTAATGTAAATTAATGAGTGAAATAGCTCTGTCTGGCTTCCCACCGTGATAAACATATTTTGAACAATAGGAAAAATTGAGTGATAAAAATTAAATTGTCACATTAGCACTAAGAGATTATGTTAACTAAATAATAAAAATGTCCAAATAGAGCATTTAAAAGTGAAAAACGAAATATTTGGTCTTAACTTATTCTTCTTCATTTCCTTGGTTTGCTTACATTAAGTTGATAACAATTTGGATGAGAAACAAAAGAAAACTACGTATTTACAACCAAGATAAAGCAAGAGAAAAAAATGTGAAAATTTATATAGCATAAAAAACTCCCATGGAAACTGATTTTCAATTTTATACAAAATATGTTTAAATATTTCCGAAGGCCGATTCTATTAAAATCTATATTTTTTTTGTAAATTTTGTTGAAAACTAAGGAGCGTTTCCCTCATGCAAAGCTCTTGATTTTGGCTTTACTTTTAGGTCATATTGGTTATTTGTTCTCTATCAGTTTTTAAACATCTTTGAGTTTTTAGGTCTTCCAAATGTTTAGATTTTATCTGCACTGAAGAGACATTAGTTGTCAAAATGCGTATACTAGTATTCAGAAACAAAATTTACAGTAACTTCGGTATTTAGTTATATGTTTCAATATTAATTAACGGCCGTGCGCGGTCCCGGCTGAAGAATAGGCCCGCAGCATCCTCTGAGCTTGGAGTATGAGCCATCCTAACAGAGGACCCCGAGGGAACCCCGGGATATAGAAATAGGACCCAGTATCTCCGGCTTGCGGGGTGTGACCCCTCCTAAACGGAGGCTGACCCCGAGGGTCCCGGGATATAGAAATTGGACCCATTCCGTGGTTGTGCGGGATTAATAAATACACAACCCATCTTTCGGATGGGATGTAAACTCAGGTCCACGTGTTGGAAGAAATGCCACGCTTCCTGCACGTTAAAGAACCCTTGTAGTAAGCTCTTTTTGGAGTGGTCCGTAGGTGATCGGCTACAAGGCTAAATTCCCCGCCCTTGACGATTTCACCCTACTTTTCCAGTGGCAGTCAGAATTTCCCGTCCCATGGCCATTTCCATACCCCAAAGTGATTATTTATCAACAAACTTGTTCTCGTCTTGATATAGCTGAAATATTGCTGAGTAGACGTTAAACAATATTCAATCAATCAATCAAATCAATATTAATTAATATTGCGAGACACAAACTTCATCTGCGACTCGAGTTTGAAATGGTGAAACCGTTTAGAACAGCTCAACATTTTTTGATTATTCAAACGGTTAAAAAGATGATATAAATTTATAACACATAAACATACACATAGTTTATTGTACAACCACATTAGTATTATGGGTTTGACAAACATTATTATGAATTTATATATGTACTTACTTGCAAAGCGGTGATTTAATGTCCTGTCACAACCAGAAATTCTCTTTAAAGGTTTCTTCACAGAACTATACCAGCCGTGAAGCCAAGAGTATGTACGGATTTTAAAAAAAGTTAATTGATCAGGAGAAAAGATGACACGAGGACGAAGCACTGTTTTATTCCAATTATAATAATCCATTGCCTGTTCATCAAAATGTGCACATTATTTGCTTATTATCAACTCTTACACATTTGCATTTATTAAACAGAACTAGCAGATTACCCAACGCTTTCGAAATCATCCTCTTGGCACTAATTTTAGTCTAAGTTAAGCAAGTCATAATGCACTGCCAGTTTGGTATATTGATATTCACTGAAAAGGATTTTATCTAAGAGCCAATTTCAAGCTTGGAAAACTGGCAATAAGTGCTGCACCGTGTGTACTTCTATCGTGTATATTCAATTTAAGATGTAAATAAAGACATCCCTCTTGTGTTGTATAAAACTTTGTTTAAATGAATTAATTTAAAAAAGTTTCAGTGAATGAAACGTCAATTGAGAGATAAAATGAACTTGTATGCATATAAAATGTGTACCTTAAGTTTAGATTCCTTAAATATTTGTTTATTCTTCATTCTTTATTCATTTCTACAAAGCATAAAACTTCATACCCTGCAGTTGTTTGAATATAACGGATAGTTGTTTTTTGTTTTTGTTTTTGTTTTTTTGGGGGGGGGTTGTTTGTTTGTTTGTTTGTTTGTTTTTTGTTTTTGTTTTTTTAAGCATCTGGTTATTTTCTTGTGGGAACAAGTAATATATTATCGTATGACCATATAAGAGAAGACAGTTGTTCAATTATGATTCCACAAAAAAAATCATCTTTTGTGATAGGTGCGACAGACTTTTATCCACAATGAATCGTGTTTGCATAGATACTGTTGTTCCTATCCCATAAAACAGTTAGACCAGTAGCGTCATACATTTGGTATCCTGATTGTAGAGGACTGTATTCTGCATCTATTAACATATCTTAGCGAAATAGAAACATTGTGACCATTCTGTGAAATCATAATACCTATCATCTTCCCATATCAAGTGTTTGAGGTCCATTCCTTCCTATCAAACCCTGGACAGATTTGGCTTATATTTTGTTGGCTGATTCTTTACACAAGAAGCAAATTGATAATCCAATAAAATCAATCAAAATTGGTAAAGACGGATTCTCATTGGTTCGTCTGGTTATATCTGATCAAGAGTGGGAGTAGCCCAGGAAATATAAATACATAAATGTAATTTTGTATGCCCCCGGATCTTTAGATCGGGGGCGTATTGTTTTTGCCCTGTCTGTCTGTCTGTCCGCAACTTTAACCTGGCTCATAATTTTTAAACCAGATGTAATAGGACCTTCATATTTAGAATGTGTATTGACCATGTAAAGTTGAACACCATTATGCAAATTTTACTAAGGTCAGGTCAAATGTCAAGGTCACCAAGTGCAAATTTGAAAACTTTAACATTGCCTATACCTTTTTAACCAGATGTGATAAGCCTTCATATTTGGTATGTGTATTGATCATGTAAAGCTGAATACCATTACGCAAATTTCACTAAGGTCAGGTCAAAGGTCATGGTCACAGAGGTCTAAAGGTCAAAATCTAGATTTTGCTATAGCTGGTTAATTACAATTGCTAGAGGCTTTATATTCTGTATGTGAATAGATCTAATAAAGCTTAATACAAATCTGCCAAAAACTTTGGGTGAGGGCAAATGTTAAGGTCACTAAGTGCAAATTTGAAAACTTTGACATTGCCTATATCTTTTCAACCAGATGTGATAGGACCTTCATATTTGGCCTGTATATTGGTCATATGAAGCTGAACAACAATATGCAAATTTTACTAAGGTGAGGTCAAAGGTCAAGGTCGCAGAGGTCAAAAGGTCAAAGTATAGATTTTGCTATAGCTTGTTACTTACAATTGTTAGAGGCTTGATATTACATATGTGAATAGATCTTGTGAAGCTTAGTACAAATCCACCAACAAATTTCAGTCAGGACAAAGGTCATGGTCACTAAGTGCAAATTTGAAAACTTTAACATTGCCTATGTCTTTCCAACCAGATGTGATAGAACCTTCATATTTGGCCTATATATTAGTCATATGAAGCTGAACAGCATTATTCATATTTCACTTAGGTCAGGTCAAGGTCAAAAGATCAAGGTCGCAATGGTCAAAAGGACAAAATCTAGATTTTGCTGTAGCTCGTTAATTACAATTGCTAGAGGCTTGATATTCTATATGTGAATAGATCTAATGTAGTTTAGTTTGATTGCAATTTCAGCATTAATTTTGTATTGTAGATATGGTTGGTACCGGGGGCATAGTGTTTCACAAACACATCTTGTTTAACTCAAGTCGGTGTTGGGTAAAAGGTATAAATCATGGTTCTATGCCTTAAAGTAATCAAGATATAAAACTATACTTTTAAATACAAAATGTAAGTCGGAAAAATCTTAGACCAGTAAATGAAAACATTTTGGGAAAATGAAAAGAAAACAAACTATTCAATATAGATTTATTGCATTAAAAACTTTGTTTTATGATTAACCTGATTGTTGACGACGCCAACGACAGATTTGTTCACTTAATATGTGTCGCATCCGAAACTTTTCGTCGCTGGAGAAGCTATACAAAATGTGTCTATAAGACACAGATACCCCGCCAATAAATAATAATTAACATTTTTGTAAGTTGTTAAGTTTTTTAACTAATTGAAGAATATGTAATACTAAGTAGAAAACAACGGCAGTAGAATACCGAAGGAACAAAGCACAAGATTACACAAATCAAAGTCCAGAGACAAGGCAAAAGCAAGAACACCAAAAGACGGAAGACCAAAGACACCACATGCCCACAAAACACTCGAACGTTACATATACAACACAAAAAACTAAAGCACTAACAGTGTGAACTCTCAATAAACAAGAGTGACATGAGGTGCCCCGGAAGGGTAAGCATGTCCTGCTCTGTGCACAGCACCCGTCACACTGTCAGTGGGTCAATTCAGGGTAAAGTCGAAACCGGTAATGTCAAATCAGGGAAGACGCGAATCTAGCTGAAATTGTCAGTTTTTATTTGTGACACTGACATTTCATATCTATCTATGATGTCGTGGTGACGGCCATAGAATTTCTGAAGGGACGAAAGTAACAAAGGCTGAACATATCCCTGACTCAGCAGTTTTTGTGACAGTGCTTTTGCTCTTTCCACAAAGTCACTGTATGTACTGCACGCTCTACAGTAACGAATTAATTGTGAAATATATACTCCATATGCTGGGGATGCAGGTATATTGCTGCAGAGAAAGGGAAAGTTCACAATTGGAAAGTCAAAATCATCACGTTTGTCATATAATCTAGATTTCAGACGTCCATGTTCGTCAATGTACAACAAAAGGTCAAGGTATGAAGCAGAATCGGGTGTATCGGTAGAAAGTGTTTTGTTTTATGTATCTTCATTGTTGTATGATAAGACATTTAAGAAAGAGACAGTAACTTTCTGCTTATACCTATGGCATTATTCTTGATATATGATAGGACATTTAAGAAAGAGACAGTAACTTTCTGCCTATAGCTATGGCATTTTTCAAACTACAAACACAATTTTTCATTAGAAACTTTAAATTCATGTGTGGCACCTTTTCGAGCCCAACCTTTGCATTTGTTATGTCATTTATTCATTCTTTTTAATTTTACATTATGTAATGTTATGTAATATGTTGCATTTACAATTTATGGGTTATGAATAAATAACTTTTCACACAATACTTGGTATATATCAAATGCTAACTTAGCCCAGACTCCTTGGAACAATAATGATGAAGATTTAAATGCCTTCTTTGATTTATCACTTGGAAGAATATACTTGCTTTAGAGTAAATGGACATGAAACACAACTACTCTGGGTTCTCTTTGCTTGGATCACTTTGATGTCTGTGCGTTTTGGTTTATTGGAATCTTGGCCGACAAAAATAAAATTTATTGCAAACAGATTAACCCAAGTCAATCATTCATAAAATTACTTTCCTGCCACTGAATTGTGATGAAATGCAAAGTCATTCAACCATAAAATGTAGGTCATGGACACCGAATTTATTGTGAAATAGCCAGATCTTCTTTAGATGGACGTTACAGTAAAATTTCAAGATGATACAAAACATAGCAGTTGAGAAATAGACTTAAATGCAAAACTTAGGCAAAGTGATTGAAGCGTAAAATGTAGGCCAAAGCCACCTAATTGTTAATAATTTGGGTAGTACTCACCAAGGCAATTAATGTGATGAAACATCACTGTCTTATAATGTGTAGTTGTTGAGAAAATTGGACTTTAACGCAAAACTTAACCAAAGTCACTAAAGCGTAAAATGTAGGTCAAAGCCACCAAATTGTTAATGATATGGGCAGTACTCATCAAGGCAATTTATTTGCCTTGATGAAACATCATATGGGCAGTACTCATCAAGGCAATTTATCTGATGAAACATCATTGTCTTATAATGTTTAGTTGTTGAGAACTTAACCAGAGCCACTCAAGCATGAAATGTAGGTCAAATAGTCAAACTACCTACTGGGCTAATATTATTGTTCTACTTCTTACAGTTCCTGAGAAATGTACCTTAACGCAAAACTAAACCGGACGTGCGGACGGAAAGACGGACAAGGGTAACACTATATGTCCCTTTCATATTCGTGGACGGGGCATAAAAATAAAAGTACGGCATTTTTGCCTAAAATTTTTTCTGTATGAGGACAAAGAAAACATACAACTGTTCCTTTCTTTTTGACGTTTTGAGAACAGAAGTATGCAAGATTTATATCTTCACCTTCATTGTTGTGTCTACATACCTTCATTGTTGTGTCTACATACACCACAGGCATGTCACTGAAGCGTGAATGGAAGGTTCCAATGTCAAACTACTTATCCGACTTTGCTAACCATCAAATTGTTACCGGTAATACCATAAAAAACGTCAAATGGATGCAAAAAGAATAAAAATGTCTAAACATCGCTTGCATTAACACTAATACGATAATTATGCAGAATATAATCCACCTTAAGAATAGAATTAAATAAATATCTGTAGACACACAATGGACCCCCTTTTCGGAAATCGATGGGCCAAGAACCCGAAATAAACACATCTGATTACACATCATAACAAAATTTGATAATGATTACTCCACTTAAGCCATAACCATGATAACATTAAACGATCGCAAAAGTTTTGCCTTCTGATAATATTGGCGTTTCACTTGCATTTCAAGAAAACAGTGTGCACAACTAAACGTTAACAATCTAGTGAGGTTTGGTACAATCTAGTGAGGTTTGGTAGCAATTGGGTCATAGATGTGCCAGAAGAAGGGCCTGCAAAATGATTTCTACAACAGTTTGCGTCAAAAAGGGCTATAATATTGTCAAAACAGGGTCGAGCATTCTGACAACACAATATGCCCGACTAACCAATGTGTTCAACAATTTGGAGAAGTTCGGTAGCAAATTGATCAAAGATGTAGGAGAAGTATAACCCAAAAACTAAATTTGATGGAAACTTGAGTAACAAATGGCCATAATTCTGCGAAAAGGGGTCAAGCATTCTGCATTGAAATATGCATGATCAACAATTCTGTAAAATTTGGTTACAATCGGATCAAAGATGCAAAGGGAGTGTCGCCGTAAAATTGAATGGCCAACGAGACAAAAACAAAATATGTCTAGCCCTCACAAGAGTGGCAGAGACATTTTTAAAGCTCAAATGTAAAAAAAAAACATAAATTTTCCCGATTTTTCAACAGTGTCTGAGGTCCCCACAAACCCTTGATAGATTTGGCTTATATATACTGGGCTGCTTCTTTACAAAGGAACAACAACACGAGCAACTGAGAATGTATCGACGTCATTTATATTTACTGTGCTACTACTCTTGATTAAATACAACTAGACGAACCAATGAGAATCTGTCTTTACCAATTTGATTGATTTTATTGGCTTATCAATTTGCTTCTTATGTAGAGAATCAGCCAAGAAAATATAAGCTAAATCTGTCAAGGGTTTGATGGGAAGGAATGGACCTCAAACACTTGACAGGGGAAGATGATTGGTAAAATGATGGTCACAATGTTTCTATTTCGCTAATTATTATATAGTAGATGCAGAATTGCAAACACCGACTATGAATTTTCACAACACCGTTAAAGGGTCGACACGCTTAGAACAGCCTCATGCAGTGTCTCAATGGTTTTGTAATTTTTGTACATGTTTTTATATATTTATCGGACAAAAAGGCAAAATTGTCCATCAAAGTATCAAAATTGATGGACTAAACGCAAAAATATTGGACAAAAAGCAAAATTTGCGGATGAAAAAACGAATCCGACAAAAAGCACCGGTCTAGGCGCATAAAAATCGGATAAAAAGCAAAATTGTCGGACAAAAAGCCAAATCGGACAAAAGGCGTAGGACTAAACAAAACAAAAAAGTTTCAGACAAAAAGCAAAATTGTCGGACAAAAAGCAATGTATCAAGCTTAGAACATAGTTGCTGAACATTTGACTCTATTGGGAAATCATCAGTTTCACCAACTGCTCCGAACTGTTGGAGCAAATTCACTTAAATTGTATTGGAATTATGCATGGAAGGTAGTTCTTGAATGATGTAAGATAGGGCCCTTCTAAGATTGCTCATTTTGTTCCAATTTGACAAAAATACATTGCCACCACTGCTGAACATAGCTTAACATTGGCCCTATGGGAGATTGCTCCGCTAAAACCCCTGAAGCAAATTCAACCAAGCTTCGCTGGAATGTTGTATTGAAGCTCCTTAACAATATTGCTCATTTCGGTGGGATCCAATAAAAACATGGCCGCTATCGTAGAACAGTTAAACATTGGACACAGTGGTTACAATATCAGTTTCATCACATATATTTAGCGTTTATTTCAGGTGAGCGATACAGGCTCAGTCTCTAAACATCTAGTTTCTATCTTGAAAAAGAGCGATTTACCACCGAAATGCCACGTTGGTAACTTTCTTTTCGAAGCTTTATGTTTCTGTAAAATTATCTTATTTGAAGTATTCTTCCACCGAGTCTGACTATATAGCAATCCACTCTTATAAAAGCGAGTCCTAATTCGCGGCTCGTAGTATTAAGTTGCAGTTGCATCAAGTTCTAAGTAGGGTTGGGTTAACATGGAGAATGGGAATAGGCTCTCATGATGGTTGTATACGTTTGAATTCACAATTTGCTTTGTAGATATATAATACTTGCATGTACATATTTGTGTGTTCTGACATGCCGGGGGGGGGACATCTTCCTGACAAACCAGGACAGCATTTTACTTCTCATGAAATGTACATGGCGAAATAAGGCTGAAACTAATCATTTTAATAGGATATTAAATTTCGCTTTATATTTTCATGCAAGTAATAATTTAAGGGCGTAGTTGGATTTATACCTATGTCGGTCAATTGTACTGTTATCAGCTAACTGTACTTTTAAGCTAAAATAATAGAATTCCCCATATTGAATTTATGAAATGTTGCAGGTACAATTAAAAAAATCGGACGGATTCAAGAAGGTTTAAAAGTGGTGTAGCTAGCCGCAACAAGTATAGTCGTTTCCAAATAGGAATTAATTGGCTGGTACGATAGAACCGGAAAACATATGCCTGGAACTCTCTTTTCTAGAAACCCACTTTTTCTCATGAAAGTGCCCTTTTCTGTATGCTAAGCCGTTTAATATAGATCCAGTTACTACTATAACAATATCTATACAGAGAATTTTATCTGTTGTATAGGATGGTCCACTTTGATAATGTGGATATTCTTCTGTTTCATTCGTTTACTTACCAAGACCAGGGAGACGTGAGAGACGTGTGTTATTACACGTGATACATCATAATTGTATAGTTTTATATTAATTAATGATGGATAGCTGTCTGTCTTATGGAAACACATGTTTCTATATGTTCATCAATCACTGTAGTATTATAATGAAAGGTCAGGTGGGGGAAACAGACATGAATATATTCTAGCTAGGCGTTTTCTTCTTGTTGATGGACTAGGTTAAGGCGAAAGAATGAATACTGAGTCGTCAATGATATTTGAAGAATACAACTTCATCGACGACAATATGAAAATTTCAGTTTCTACAGCAACACTTGTTGTATGCAACGAGAGAAAACGAGTTAATTTCATATGCTTTTATCTTATTGTTACTAAAAATAAAAATGTCAAAATTGTGGTCAATGAGGATGGATTCAAATTTTGAGCCACAAATTATATATTTTACGAAAGGATATGGAGTAAATGTTTTTTTTTATCCATTTGAATATTACTATGAAAACTTACATTATCATAAATCAGCAATTACTAAAAACTAAACGAATTTCACGCTGTAGCAAAATACACTGAAAAAATACCGAAAACTCTTATCATGTCTTGGCTGATTTTCATCCTACATTTACAATGTTGCAGGTATTTCTTTTCTGACGTCAAGATGTTCTGATGTCAGAGCTGAAAAGATAAAATTTTTTGATGAACCTTCTGTAGAATTCGATTTGCAGTCTAGCAAGTTTTCGCACTTGCGATATGTTCAGTGGTGCAACTACTGTATTTGTAGTCATCTGAAAAAAGTGTGCAATAAGTCTGCAGAGACTAATTTAAACTATGTATGCTAGTCCTGTATTTTCACGGGAAAAGATATTGGTAAAAGCCTTGATTACTTGTGAAGTACCTCTTTGGGTCATATAGAACGTTGATCTCCCGTGTCTGTTCTGAACTTCATGTATGAAGCGTATTTTGCTACCACAAATTATTTCATAAAATTTATAAACCTGAAGATCATAAAAGAAATTTTCTTAATTTACCGTATATCAACAAAGGGATCAATCTTATTGACGTATCTAGTATATTTATAGACTCAAAAATTAAAAAAGTTATTCCTCCTTATTTTGATAATATGGAACACCCCCCAATTATTTCTCATACTTACAAAAAACCTACCAGAAACCTTATTTTTAATTATTCATATGTTACCAAAAATTCTGATATTAATCAAAATTCACCCTTGACCTGAAATTGTGCAAGCTCGAAGTTTCGCTATAAACCTAGTGGTCATGTTATTACAGGGGACCTCAACATCGTCCATGACCGAGAGGTAATTTTTTTTCTTCATAAAGGACCCAAATATCGTCCTCCTTCAAAAATCATTTGGAAGAACTGTCGTGAAGTAATTAAAAAAGCCGTCATAGCATTCGGTAAAAAGTGGTGTAAAAGAGAAAATGCGGATAAAAAATCATTATAGACACTTTCATTAACAAATGCATGGGAGTTGTTGATATCCGAATGAATTATTTTGAAATACATTGTAAGCAGCAGAATACCATTCCTGAGATTTAAAAAATTAAACGGATGTTAAGGGATTTGGAAAAAGAGTATATATTTGTTCCGGCAGATAAAGCAGCCAATACTGTGGTCGTTGTTTGACGTAAGTATTACATTGAGGTGCTTCGGAATGAAATTACCAATTCTAGTACATTTGAAGCTACCACGTCAACAGAAACACAAATAATTGATTATCATATGATAGCTACAGCTGAACTAAAAGCAACTTCTAATTATAAAAGCATTCCTACTATGTATTGGCTGCCTAAACTTCACAAAAATCCTTTCAAATTTCATTTTATTTCGGCATCAAGTAAATGTTCAACTACACACATTTCTGTTTTATTGGCCAGTGTACTTACTACCATAAAAAATCTCGTCATCAATTTTAGCAACAAATGTTATGAATACATTGGAATTGTCTACTTTTGGAGTGTTAAAAATTCGGTAGAAGTTTTGGAAAGACTTCGATCTGTTAATGAAGCATACACCTCCGTCGATAGCTATGATTTTTCTTACCTTTATACTACATTTCCGCATACACTCATCAAAGAGAAAGTTTCGTATTTGATCAAATGGTCCTTAAAAAAATCAGGATGTACTTACATTTGTTGCAATACATTTAAATCGTTTTTCAGAGATGACAAACATGACAAATATACCAACTGGACTTGTCATGATATGATAAAAGCATTAAATTTTCTTCTTGGTAATATTTTTGTTCGTTTCGGTGATACATGCTATCGACAAAAAATAGGTATTCCTCTGGGTACCAACTGTGCACCTCTCATTGCAGATTTATTTCTTTATTGCTACGAGTCATAATTCATGGCAAAAATTCTAAAAGACCCTTCTAAACAGAATTTAGTGGATATTTTTAACAATACATATAGATATTTGGACGATATTTTGGCTTAAATAATCCTGAATTTTCTAAATTTTCAGATGAAATTTACCCTGCCGAACTTACTTTCAATAAATCCAAAAGCAGCAGTGATCATACTCCTTTTCTTGATAAATCAAGGAAAGTCAAACACTAAAGTTTATGATAAAAGAGATGATTTCTCCTTCACTATTGTCAATTTTTCCCCATCTCGACGGCGATGTTCCGTTAGCCCCGTCTTACGGGGTATACATTTCACAACTTGTTCGATATGCACGAGTATGTAGTGAGGTTTCTGACTTCAACGACCGAAATCTTTGTCTCACTGAAAAACTTCTGCATCAAGGGTTTAGATATCATAAATTGATAAAAACTTTCTCTAGATTTTATCATAGATACATTGACTTATTAAGAAAATTTGGTTCTACATGCAGGGCTCTTATACAACAGGGCATTTCACATCCAAACCTCTATGGAAATATCATTTACAAAGTGCATAAATTCAAAAAGTGTCCTTCCAAACTTATTTATCCGTTTAACAAACTTATCCATAAGGGATATAAATACAGCATTGTTGTTAAATCTTTATTTCTGGTTTTTGTTGGCAAAAATATTGATCAGCTCATAAATGCTTTACACCATAACTAAATTTTAAAAAATTTTCATATTGGCAGCATTTGGCATTGCACAATATCATGTTCTTTTTTCATAATTATACCCCCAAGAACGAAGTTCAGGGGGTCTATAGGAATCACTCTGTCCGTCTGTCCGTCTGTCTGTCTGTGATAGCAAACAATTTTTCGTAACAGTTTTCTCAGTAACTGCTCATCACTGCAACTTGAAATTTTGTATGGAAGTTTAGAATTATATCCTATACCCCAAGTAGCGATTCCAGGATTGCCGGACATCTACTTCCTGTTTACCGGGAATTGTGCAATTATAACTATTTTAGTGACAAATTATATTTGTATCTTCTACTCCCATGGGGAGTGGGGGGTATCATTTTGTGGCCATCCAGGCCAAAGTACCTCTAGTTGATGATGTTGTTATACGAAATCTATTTAGAAGTATTTCAATTGAAGTTTCATATGTAAGAAGGCCTGATATCATAGTCAATGGAAATTGTATCCTTAGCTAGCTGTCAGTAACTGCGAGCATTTGTCCGGACAGTACTAGTGTGTATTGTCTTCGTGTTTTATGTACTTCATTGTAAGGGTACTCGTCTTGACAAGTTGGACTTTTGCCTAGTTTGATTTTTACTGTGGGTCTTTTTGTGTATTTATTTTTTAGCCATGCATTCACCACACATAGGGGAGGGTTTGGATCTAAGAAAACGAGTTTTTGTCGAAATGTATAGAATGCCTTTGGTCCAGAATGCATTTGATATCATCAAGAACTGGATTACGAACCGCTAAAAGGGCGATACAGTGCAGGACAAATTGTTCAACTGTCTCTTCTCCTTCTCTACATAACAACCATATACTGTCATTCACACCAATTTTAAAGGTTGCTTTAGTAGCTTTTGGTAAGTACGTTCCGGTTAACAGTTTTAATTTTACAGGAATTAAGACTTACAATTTACTTTTAACAGGTTAATGGTTACCAACATCCAAAAATGAAGATTTTTATATAACTCCTTTGTTTCCGTAAGATCTATTTCCCGGGCTTTGAAAATCAATTACTTTATTACATGTTCTTTTGCAATCTTTTAATAGGTTTTTTCAACATAACATTAGGGTCGTCTAAATAACCCTTTGGACTCTGATAAACCAGTTTTTACTTTTATTTTCTTTGATGGCAAGTTGACGCCTTGCAAATTCCCTTTCTTTAGACTTTTCTTCCAAGTTACTTACAAATATTTTATAGAAAATTAATACTTTATAGTGAGTCTGCAATCCTATTGGCCAAAGTCCTGTTAAAATGTATACCGGTACTTCACAAGCAGGTGCATTTTAGCATTTAAGTTTCTATATTTCCATCTTAAATATAGGTGTTTTAGTTGATAACAGAATTTCCATGCTAGACATAGGTTTTATAAGCAGTTGAATAAAGGTTTCAGGATCTAAGCCGTTATGTCCATGTAGTCCAGGTGCCATTAGACTATATATTGCTCGTCTTTTCTTGTTTATATTTTCCCGAACGTTAATTATAACCCCGCAAACAATGTTTGGGGGTATATAGGAATCTGTCCGTCTGTCCGTCCGTCCGTCTGTCCACACTTCTTGTAAGCGCAACTCCTCTTAAACCACTCGAAGGATTTTGATGAAACTTTACACAAAGGAAGGACACTATATGGAGATGTGCATGAAGGAATGTAATTATTGTCCGAAACCAGGAAGGGGAGGTAATTGTACTAGGACTTTCGTTGATTTCTTTTGCAATGATTTTTTGGACTAGGGCAATTTTTCAAAGAAATAATTTAAGACCTAGATATTGTGAAATCAAGCTGGAAGAGAGAAACTCTGTTTTCATTGTTTTCCTCTTGAGAAGTTGTTTTCAAAGTGATGTAGTGAAATTTCTCTAACGCTTATGATTTTTGTGTAAAATGTCAAAAACTGAGGGTGAATTTTATTTTTGTCCGATTTTGACAGAGTATTTTCTTTGACACCTTTATGAAAAGTTCTTTTATGGAGAATATATCATTTTGTCCATATTTGTATTGGGTCCATATTTGTATTGTGTCCATACCTGTATTGTGTCTACACCCACTTAAATTTGCACTTACCATATCGGTTCAGGGTTCAACTTTGGCTGCCATTCGGCGATAGCTCTTGTTTCTTTAGTTTTTGAAATGGATTCTGATTGTAACAAACCAATATGAATGGCTTGCTCAGTACAGTTGATTTGTTGTGCATTTAGATATAGAGTATCAGTGTTTCTCATGTAGGTAAATATGAAAAAGAAAGAAAATGGGGTAAATGTCAAGGAGACAACATCCCATATCCAGGTTAAAACGACCAAAAACAAAACATCTAGGGGTCACCATATGGTCTTCAACACAGTGAGGAACCTCACACCATATAGTAAGCCCTAAATGGCCCCGAAAAGGTAAAAAAGTGAATAAATCAATGGAAACAAACCATAAAGGAAGCATTTGAATGCAATTGGTTTTTGTATCTTGAAGCTGGTATCGTTCTTGTTTTACAAAATCCGTAACTTAATCAATCAGAAGCTGTGCGTTAAAGGCGTTAAGTGTGACACCATCAGCTTATGTACATCCACGTGTGTACATCCTGCGTGGAATGGCAATATACACAGTATCGGGAACCTGTGCGCCTAAAATATCTTATTGACGTTCTTATCTGTAGCCTTTTTGCCGTTTTCTTGAATAATTAACAGGTCAACTATGCCTTTTCTGCATTTTTGATAAGATAAGAAATATTTTATCATTTAGAAGAGGTTTGCGTTGTAAAGGGTATGTCAATATCCTTAGATATTGTCAAATTGAGATTTCTAATTTTCAATGCCACTTCATTGAATTATAAAGTTAATTATTTGGCTGTTCTTCATAGAAAACTAAACACACACTCCTTAACTGCTTGTGATAACGTCTAAAGATGCGTACCACTTTCATAAAAAAATTGATTAGATATATTGCTTACATATAATTCTACAACCAATTCAGTCTGATTCCGATTCTGATGCTGACATACGTGTAGAATCCAACTATGGATTTTGTGTAGGGAGGTCTTGAAATCGGCACACACAACGTTGTTTGGTAGTTGGTTCCAGTGGCTTATGTTCTCCACAAAGAATGAATGTTGGTACTGCATCGTATTGTAGTCTGGTATTTTCGGTCCCTTTGTGTTGTTTATGCAGTGCTTTTCCAACAAATTTGAAGTTACGTGGTCTTTGATTTTATCTGACGCTTACGTTTGGCTTTTTCGGTGTAATTTGAGGGTAGCAGTGGTGCTACCAACCCCTCAACCACCTTGTACAGGAGGATCAGGCGGAGTCTGTGCATGGAGTCTGTCTTCCAGTGTGTCAAGTTCTAGTCGTTTCCGCATTTGGTGATTGATAATGTTTCTCTACTCCTGTAGTTTGTATTCTTTATAGCTTGTCTAGCAGTCAAGGATGCATACATGTGACAGGCATGAACTTGTAAGTTAAAGATCTTTACAAATATTTTATTGCAAAAAATAGACGTACATATAAAAAGGAATAATGCGTGTATTGACCAAAATTGAAAAAGGAAACTAAACTACCTCTTGAATTTCGCGGCGAATCACGGTGTCTACCAGATCAAATAGATCAAAGTAAGCATTAGATAAAGTTTTTTAAAACCAAAATTTGATTTGAAAAAAAAATTATTTACTAGTGACAGGATATTTGCACCAAAAATGATTTTACATTTATAAATTGTCTGGCATAGAGAATTTTAACATTTGGTCATGTTTTGATTTTTTTTATTATAAGTGTACGCTTTGTCTTTTCTTTTGCCTATTTTTTTATTTCTTGAATTTTTATTGATTGGAACATTTGTAAAATTTCTGTTAAGTATTTTTTTTCATGCTTTCATGTATAGCACTGGTTAGAACCTTTCAAAATTGTTCAAGAGAGGGTAGTTTAAGTGTAGAAAAATGTGGCGCCAAATAGGTCCGAGACCACGTTTTATTTTATTTTATTTTATTTTTTCATTATTCCCATAGGGTTACATGTTAACGTTTTCAAGGGTTAACAAATTCCAATGCCACAAACTTAATGCTTTTTGGTCTTTACCAAACTTGTCCTTTGATTGTTATCATATCTAAATTTTCAGGAAATTCTGACGATCCCAGCTTTTCCTGTGACAGCCCATAACATTAGGGTACTGAAGTTGATAATTCCAGAGATCCCCAAAAAAACGAAATAAAATCCTACCCTCTCTACCTGGCCTCAATAAAAGTTCCTACTCAACTATCATGGGGACTTTTTTCTACCAATAAATATCAAGCATATACTTGTCTTGGCATTAAAAAAATAAGAATGTCATAAAAATACAAAAGCAAAAAAGCAATTATAAACAAAAACAAAAAAAAATAAATAAAATAAAAATTAGAAAAAAAAATAAATAAGGAGAAATTGCAACAAAAATATTAGGAATTATATTCGTAACGAGGACATGGGTGCTGCGTGATCGACAAGATACCTGTGCAGTTTGGCCAATAATTTGGCGACATTGAAACGTGTTTTACAAAATGCTGCCTACAGAAATACTAAGTCAGAAAAATAGGTAAAAGGTTTTATTTGACCAAAATATGATAAAAAAGAATTGATATGAGGGATATCTCCACCAGGAATGAATTTACATGGGTCTTACATTTATAGATTGTCTGGCCAAAAGAATTTTAACATTTGGTTATATTTTGATTTTTTATAAGTTAAAGCTATGTCTTTTCTTTTGTCTAATTTTATTGAATGTCATAAATTCAAGTCATTTATTGGAATATTCGTAAAATGCTTGTCTGTATTATTTGCTTGCATAAAAGACCCAAGTTTCATATAGCACCGGTAAGAACTCTTCAAAATTGTTCAAAAGAAGGTAGTTTAAGTTTAAGAAAATATGGCGCCAAATAATTTGGCAACATTGATACGTGTTCTACACAAATGCTGATTACAGAAATACTAAGTCAAATATGTAGACATCGAATAACTAACAAACCCCTCCACATCTTGTATATTCCTTCACGAAAAATGTTTATCTCCTGTAATTTAGTGTGCCCTAACAATACACACGATCCTATCGCTTTACCAGACGGACAACCAGTGGTGATAGGAAGGAGCAAAGAAACCAGAATTATTGATGTGTCATGCTCCAGAAATCAGTGTAAGAAGTCTTGGTAAAAATCATATTTACAAAATCATATTTAGGCTTCTATAGGAGTGTGTTAGACTTTACAAAAATCGTGCAAATTAAATCAACATTGATGAAATTAGACTGAATAATCTGTTGCTTACAAAGCTATCTTCAGATGCCTAAACTGCGCCCCCCCTAAGGAAAATGACGTCGGGGTATTGTTAGGTGCAACTTTTTGATATCGAAATGTATGAGAATGGGAAGAACTTGCATTTAACTGTAATAAACAGTAAAAATTTAATTCTAATATGGCTTCCTGTATTAGCTTTGTAAATAGAGTCATGTTATAATACCAATATAACACTCTTAG
>MJUU01063973.1:65470-79879 GCA_002080025.1 Modiolus philippinarum
AATTGGATTTCAAAAATATTTGATTCCAATTTTGGTAAATTTCCTGAAAGTCTCAAAGACCACTTATTTTTGGAATTCTACTTAGCAACCATATATCCTAGAATTCTTTTAGTAACAATAATGACTATCAATAGGTAGATTTAAAGTAAAGTGAAAAAAAATATGCCAAGGGTGTACAACAACTGTTTTCTGTGTCAAACAGGGAGTGCGGGGATAGCTGTTGTTTCCGACAACATCTAGTTTTCATTTTGTAACAGACAACAGTAGAATATCTGTCAAGTGGGCATTTCGATAGACAGAATTCTTCTGCCTCTATGGTGCAAATATTACCTATTTATCGTTTATCTTTTCTATTTGGACTTTTAATTTTTATTTTTTGCTGTTTCCCCATAGAGACAGAATCTGGGACCGTTTAAAAGTTGTAGATTTGCAGTCAAAATGTTTGCGGTGAGATATCAAGGGTTTCCCGCTAGACACCTTGGAGAAATGCATACCGATGGAAATCGGAACTATTTTTCTTCACTTTTATCAAAGTTCCAAGTGCCGTAGATATGAAATATCCCTCCTATGCCTCAACTTACGCTTCATCGTATCTCTCCTTAGTTTGACCTGTGGCCATTTTGAATATTGTAATTGTCACATGATTAAATAAAATTTAATCGTAGACGGAAAAGTTACGTTTGCTTACCATTAAAGTTTCCGGTCAAACACGTGGAACTCGAAGATAAATACCCGAATCCGATTTTATCACGTGACAATTACAGTATTCAAAATGGCCACAGGTCAGACTAAGGATAGATACAATGAAGTGTAAATTGAAATAAGGGGGCAGGAGAAAAGAGCAAAGGGGTGGGAGAAAGGAGAACAAAAACCCCCGGTCCAGCCCCTCACTGTACTGTAGAATTTGTACTAGTTTAGATAGTACCAAGATTTCTGTACAGTAACAGTTCAATGCATGCTTTTCTCTGTTGAAAGTACGAGTCCTAGTACCAGTATCTGGTGTTGTTCCCATACAGTGTTTGACATTTGTTGCCTCCCTTCAAATTATAAGTTTCAGATACGCGACAGAAAAATATGGAAGTGGATTTTTTAATTAAATACAATTGCAATTATTCTCTGTGCCTTTAGCCACCAGCCCTACGCCCGAGACTAGTAAAAACTGTCTCGGGCTAGTAAAAATTTGAAGTCATTAGCCCAGTGGGCTATTAAAAATTGTACCCTATTAACAAAGAATCTTCTAAAAGGGCTAGTGAAATTAAGTTCAGGCAAGTACAACACATGACCTTACTAGCCCCTCAGGGCTAGTGATTTTTGGCACAGACTGCTATGGTCTTTTTTGTTTATGAAAAAGGGGCAATGTGGAGTAAATGTATGCACTGGAAATATCATACATGAAAAATTTCAATTTTATATTGCCTGTAATATTTTCCTGATTGCCTGGGTAGGGAAGGAAGAAAAAGCCTTGTTTGTGAGCAATTGATTTTCTTAGCATTTCACAGACTCCAGTACTAGGAGTCATTCACAATGAATATTATTTCAGATTCATACAAAATTCTCAAAAATGTGTATTTACTAACTTTCTAAAATGTTTTTTTTTTTTCATGATTGCAGTAATTACATCAGAATGCATGGTAATTGTTTTTAGTAAACGGATGTTACTGGGCTTTTAGCTCAATCATAGCTAAATCATGCCTCAATTTCACTTGTTTTTTTTTCCAATCTGTGCCCAACGTAACATTACAATGATCATGTATTACCTGTTTTTGAATAAAACCACAGAGAATTAATTTTTCACGTGCTTCATTTAATCAGAGACAAACAAAATCAAAACACAGTCTATACCACAGACAACGTGGATAATTGTGGTCAGCATAAAATTAATGATGTTTTTTGTTTGTATAAATCAGAAATGAATTGATTTATGTGTTAATTGTGTTTTATTGGTTTACCATTGTGGTTTGTTTTTCTTGTATATCTACATGCAGGTGTTTTAATTTTGAAAAAAAAATAATCTTTGGATATGATATTCCTTAGATTGGAAATGCATTTATGTTTTCAGTTTGTGATTTATATTGTTAGGGCCCTGTCTGTCTGTCTGTTCATCAGCGTTTTCTATGTCGTATGATAACTCAAGATTGCCTGCACAGATTTTTATGATTTTTGGGGAAAAAAAACTTAGTTTTTATATGAAAAAGTGCATATTTTGAGAATTAGCTCTATGTCGTATGATAACTTAAGATTGCCTTCAGGGATTTTAATGGTTTCGATACTCAAGATTGAACTTGACCAAAGGAAGCTCCGTTTCATTTTTGAGGAAAATTGGAAAATGATTTTAGGGTAAAACTTAGTTTTTATATGAAAAATTGCATATTTTGAGAATTAGCTCTATGTCGTATGATAACTTAAAATTGCCTACAGGGATTTTAATGATTTTGATACTTAAGTTGAACTTGACTAAAGGAAGCTCCCTTTCATTTTTGAGGAAAATTTGAAAACAATTTTGAGGGAAAAAATTAGTTTTTATATGAAAAAGTGCATATTTTGAGAATTAGCTCTATGTTGTACAATAAATTAAGATTGCCTTCAGGGATTTATATGATTTTGATACACAAGGTTTGTCTTGACCAAAGGAAGCTCCCTTTTGTTTTTGAGGAAAATCTGAATACATTTTTGGGGGAAAGACATAGTTTTTATATGAAAAACAGCCTATTTTGAGAGTAAGCTCTATGTTGTATGATAGCTTGAAATGACCTTCACAGATTTTTTTTAAGTTTAATGCAGAGTGTTGAACTTGATCAAAAGAATGCTCCTAATGGTTTTTAGGAGATTCATAAAACATTTTGGGGAAAATGTTTTTCCCCGAATATTGTTTTATGTTTTCCATGAAATTCCGAAAAACAGGTTTTTGGGACATGCAAGGGGGCGGGGCCCTTTCTGACTTTGTCAGTGTTCTAGTTATTTGTGTTATTAGGTTCCCTTCATCTATTGCATGCAATCATTTTATTTTCATGTTGAAAATTTTGGAAATAATGAAATTTATGTTATACATTACATTTAAATGTGACAGAGAACGTTTGAAGATTGCATCCGATTTTTAGTTACAGAACAATGGCAGTAGAAAACCAAAAGAGCAAAACACAAGATAACATAAATCAATGTCCAGAAACAAAGCAAAAAGGAGAACACCAGAAGACAAACCACACAATCACCACAAATATAACACTCAAAAGTAAAGCTCTAATAGTGAGTTATATCCCTTTAAGTAATTGCGCTGCAATTCGATTTAATATAAATCACCCTTAGCTCAACAGTATTCATTAATTAGTGATTCCCTCTCAATGTATTGATTTTTTTCCTATAAAAATAGGGGCATAGGACATTTGCGCTTTTTTACCTGTAATTCGAGTGGATATCTGCGCTTCTAAAACTTGGACATTTGTGCTTTAATTTTTTTTCATACCTGTATTAAATTAAACACCTATTTGCGCTTTTATTTTTTTAACTCTGTTTACCTATCTTCAAACAGCAAGTGAGGTATAAATGACGAAGATTTTTTCCAAGTTTACTATATACAACTAGCCAAGTATTTTTCATTACATATTTGAATGTTATTCTCACTTTTAAAGGTGCATGACGGAATAAAGTAGAGCTCAAATTAATTGCTTTTGCACTTAAAAATTAAATATATTCAGTTAGAATAGACCTTTTATACAATATATTATTGTAGTGACCTTTGACAACTGTGCTTTTGGCCAATACCTGTAGCTTTCATATTTAGACGTACATCTGAAAAAGCATATGCAGTTCCAGTTTTAAAATTAAGCGCAAATGTCTTTTTGTAAAAGCGCAAATGTCCTTTTTACAAAAAGCGCAAATGTCCATTTAAAAAGCGCAAATGTCCTTTTAAAAAAGCGCAAATGTCCTATCAAAAAGCGCAAATGTCTCTCGCCGGAAAAAAGAACATCTTACGGAGTGAACTCGATTCAAAAGTCGCATATTAACTTTAATTTGGTACAATGAATACAGATGCATCATGACAACATCTTGGTCTTCAATGAATTTCTGACAAAACCTTAACTTAAAATAATGTCGGCAGTTCCAAGATTTGCAACAATGACACTCTAGTATACATATTCGAAATGACAGAATCTAAAACAAGTTCTTATTTGATATTCATAGAGTTTCTCTTTTTATTGCTATGATATTATTAAATATGGTTAGAGACTGGTTGATGCTACCCACTTTCACCCTAGTTCTACCAGATGTGGCAAAACTTGAATTGATATTCACTGAGAGCTCATTCAATATTTTTGTCAGATGAATATAAGCATGATAAGGTTGACTTAATGATGATTGATTCACTTTTGTATGTACTTTTTCACCTTTGACATGTATAATAATTAGGAATTAGTAATTGATAATGTAATTTATATGTAGTTATGTGACTGAAATTGTGTTAAATTGTGTTAAACATGCATTATAAATCAAATAAATTTTGCACCGAGTTTCAAGGGGCATCAATACATTTTGAGTATTATCCTGTTTCACAAGACAAAAGTTCAATTTTACTTATGATTTTCAAAATAATCTGTCACCAAAGGATGCAAAGATATTGGGATGTGTATTTGTATTCTGTTTAACGAATACAAATACATGTAAATGATTATTAAAATAACATACAATATGCAAATTACTATTGAAATTGACAAATCAGTATGTAAAATATGCAAATAAAATGTAATAATGTACATGTATAATATGTTATACATCATGATGGATTGGTCAAAATGAGGATCAAAATTTTTTACCCCACACCTTTTCAGCATTGAGTTTTACTTTTGTCTGTACGTCTGACCTGCAAATCTCATCTCAGAGATTTCTTTGTTTCTGCTCATCCATGGCCACAAAAATGTATGTGTTTCAGCTACATTGTATCATGCTTTAAAGAAATTAGGCTAGGTAGAAATGAGTAACTTTCTCTTCTTTTTTTTTCAAGTTTTCAAATGTAGGAGAAACATTTTGAATTATTAAATAAATAGGCACAGAAACTAAGCTTAAAGTATATATTGGTGGTTTGCTGAAACACAGATATTTTTATACCCCCCGCAAACAAAGTTTGGGGGGTATATAGGAATCACCTGGTCTCTCTGTCTGTCTGTCCGTCCATCCATCTGTCCACACTTCTCATAAGTGCAACTTCTCTTAAACCACCTGAAGGATTTTGATGAAACTTTACACAAAGGAAGGACACTATATGGAGATGTGCATGAAGGAATATAATTGTTGTCCAAAACCAGGAAGGGGAGATAATTGGACTTTGACTTTTTTTTATTCCCTATGTATGGTTACCTCGTAAGTGCAACTACTCTTAAACCACTAGAAGGATTTTGATGAAACTTTACACAAAGGAAGGACATGCATGAAGGAATATAATTATTGTCTGAAACCAGGAAGGGGAGATAATCTGACTTTGACTTTTCATTGATTCCTCATGTATGGGTTACCTCGTAACCACAACTCCTCTTAAACCACTTGAAGGAATTTAATGAAACTTTACACAAAGTAAGAACACTATATGGAGATGTGCATGAAGGAATATAATAATGCTCAGAAACCAGGAAGGGGAGATAATTCGACTGAGTTTTCATTGATTCCCTATGTATGGGTTACCTCAAACGCACAACTCCTCTTAATCCACTTGAAGGACTTTGATGAAACTTTAGACAAAGGAAGAACACTATATGTAGATGTGTAAAATGTCAAATAGGCAGAAAAAAGGGTGAATTTTATATTTGTCTGATTTAGACAGAGTGTTTGCATTATAACCCTTGTGAAAAGTTCTTTCTTGAAGATTATATCATTGTGTCCATACTTGTAATGTGTCCACACTTACGTGTCCACACCTGTATTGTTTCCACACCAGCTTAATTTTGCACTTACCATATCGATTCAGGATTCAATTAGGGGGGGGTATATTTGGCTGCCATTCGGCGACAGCTCTTGTTATGTAAGGTTCAGTTAATTTGAAATTTGGTTTGAAGATTTAGTATAGTAAGTTCAAACATGCCTCCTTTATGTAACTTTTGTCACTTATTTACTTCTACCGATTTCAAGTAAATTGATGAATAAATTGATTTACATGGAATGAAATATTTAGAATTCACTCATGTTTTATTATATTTTCAGTAGAATTAACTGCTAATTGGAAGACAGAAGAAATAACCGTAAAACAATTGGGAAGTAATTCGTCAGCTATCGATGGAATCGAGTTGGAGAAAGGTCGAGAGGTCAGATTGCAATTGACATCAACACTACATATCTTAGCTGGTTTATATCCACAAAAGGTTGAAGTTGTCAAACAACATTCACCAAAAAATCAAACAGAAGACATAGAAAATGACTTAGACAAAAAGAATAAGAAAAGACCTGCAGATACAGACAATAAAAATGACAGTGCAAAAATGTCTCCTCCTACAAAACGACAGAAAACAGAGAAAGTAGATGAGGTCAGTGATTCTGATGAAGATGAGCAGATAAAGAGTATTGAAGAAAAATTAAAATTGTTGAAACAATTGAAGAAAGAACATGTGAAAAATGAACACAAGCATGAAAGTCCAGCAAAATGTCCAGAAAAAACAATCAATGAAAAAACTCCCGAAATGAAATTTAGTGAGAAGAAAGAAGGTTTACCTGCCCTGGAGACAAAATGGGATCAGTATGATAAACTGGTGATATGTACAAGGAAAGGTGTATGTGCAAGATCTAAGGTAAAATTTATAGTAAAATTCAGGTTAACACCTTATGATTGCAGCCAACTCTTCTCTTATTAATAGTGCAGATATATTAGCAGTGTCTACATTGTGAGAAAAGCTTCTGATTTATGTTGAATTTAATTCTCAAGAAAATTTATATAATAGTAAAGATTTAAAAGACAGTTAATTTCTGAGAATTTAACATCATATTGCCTTGATCCAGTGTAAAGGAGACATTTCATTATTTGATTCTGCTAGACAAAACTAGACCAGATGTTTTAAATCTCCCCGACAATGTAAAGTTTATCCCCTGCATCACTGCTTGGGATTAACATATCAATGATCTCTATTCATGTGTCTGTCTGTCCATTACACTTTCTTGTAGACGTTCTCTGGGGTTCAAATTTTGTAACATTGTTCTACTGACAACACTATATGTACCACATCATATCACACAGCCATTTTCATTCATCAAAATATTTGGGGGTCATGGGCATTAATGAGAATTTTAAAATGTCAGACTCTGGGAAAGCAACCTCTGTTAAACTGCATAACAGGTTGGTTTGATATGTGTGAAGATTAATTGTTATGATGAGTTATATAGATGTGCATTCAATTTGTAAAACTTTGTTGCAGTTTTAGTTATTTACACCAATTTCAGGCACTCTTAAGTTTCTTTTGTCACACTTTCTTGCATGTACATGTATGCAGCATAGAAACTTTAACTTTGGATATAACTTTTTAATTTTTTCAGATAGACTTTTCATACTTGGTAAGTCTAGTCAAGAGGAGCATTTACATGCAAACAAAAATGAGGTCAGATCAAAGGTCAAGATCACAGAGGCCAAAATTTAAAATTTCGTTTACTTACATTTTGTATGTAAGGAAAGATAACTCTTACCAAAATATCAAGATTCCACTTTCAAATTTATTGAACAAATGAGATATGGTACCCACTGAGGGCATGTTTAGTGTTTCACAAACACATCTTGTTTTCTTTTGTTTAGTATTGTCATGTAACTTAATAGCACTTATTTATGATTGTTACATTGTTATTTCAGATTGCTGGATTTGATATTGATGGTACTATAATTGTAACTAAATCTGGAAATACTTTCCCAAAAAATTCTGGTGATTGGAGGTCAGTTATCATGGTTATATATTTATTTATATATAAATTGTCAAATATAAATACTGCACCAAAATTTGTTCATACAATGTACAGAAAAAAAAACAAAACAACCTTGTCTATTGTCAAAGTTGGCTGTTTTTACAACCGGAATGTGTTGATCTTGTGCCCAGTCTTATCAGTCATTTAGGAAAAACAAAGCTCAACTAGACTGCAGTTTGTCAAATTTGAAATTTTGAAGAGAAAAAGATTGATGATACATTTGAACTTTGATGGCTTAAAAACCCTAGGGACCAATGAAAACAGTTCGAGCTTGAAGAATGTTCTAGCTATCGAGGTTGACCAATTTTTTAATTTGAGAAAAGGGATCACCAAAAGGGTTCGAGACATCCATGATGTTCACAGTTCGAGCCATACAAGTTCAACTGTACATTTGTCCGAAAAGAAATTGTCTCAATAGAGGCTAGAACTGTTAATGATCTCAGAAACAAAAATCCATCAATTGAAAATAAAAGTGTATGTACAGGAGCATATGTTCATATTCTTCCTATTTTCAGAATACATTATGCTGAAATTCCTAAGAAACTGAAACAGTTGCATGCTGATGGTTACAAAGTGGTGTTCTTTACAAACCAGGTATATTGTAAATATAGATTACACCACAAGATCCCGTTCATTACCATATTTTATCCACTAGAGATAGTTAAATTTTAAAATTTTAATTGCGAGGCTTGCCGAGCATTTTAAAATTTTCAAATTTAACTATCGAGAGTGGATAAAATATGGTAATAATCGGGATAAAGTGGTGTAATCTTTTTCTCTAATGATCAATAATAAACTCCGAGAATTGTATTCCGAATAGATTTGGCGGGAAATAGCACGGGGCTTTATTCAACATACGTTGAATAAAGGAAATTTATCTAACAGGTCAAAACCGGATTAAACTTGACATATCATTAGAGAATATGATTTTCATGTGATACAAATACTGTTTTTATGTACTATTGACAGTGGTTATCATGTACCCCAGGATACATGTCAGTATTTTAAAACAAATTAAGTACATACATTTAAGTGATTTTTATTTTCTGATTTTGTATGGAGCAAACAAGGATGCCTATGAAATTTATATCAAAGAATAACACTTGTCATTCATCCTGTAGAAGTATGCAGAGCCATTCGTAAATGAGAGAATTGTAATGCTAAATAAATTGAAGATGGCATTTCAACTTCCACTCCAAATCACCATATTTGTATAACATTTTTGTGCCATTTTCTTATGATATGCCGGACGATGGCATTTCAACTTCCACTCCAAATCACCATATTTGTATAACATTTTTGTGCAGTTTTCTTATGATATGCTGGACAATGGCATTTCAATCTTAGAATCATTAATTTGACCCATATTGGGTAAATTGTTCTGTATAGTGGACAATTTTATTTTTAAGAGAGTAAAATTGTTAACACTACTGGTATGTCTAATACAGTCAAACCTGTCTTATGTGACCCCTCAAGGGAACTTTGAAAAAAGGCTACATAAGACAGGTGGTCACTGAATATAGGTGAAATCAATATGAAAATCTCTACATTGTGATAAAGAAAAGTTGGTCGCATAAGAAAAGAGGTTGTTTAATACAGGTGGCAGGTATGTGTAAAAAATTACTGAAAAATTTTAATAGTAACTTTCATGAAAACAGCTCTCTCATTTTTGTAGCTTGGTGTTTCAAGAGGAAAGACAACAGTTGAAGAATTAAAATTTAAATTTACATCTCTTGCTGACAAACTTGGAGTCCCATTGCAGGTTTGGTTTTATTCTGTTTCATAGATGTGTTTAAAGGTAAGTGAGAACCAAACCATCAGTCTCAAAGAATAATCCATGAACTTTGGAAACATTTGAAATAAACTCATAACATGAGTACGGCACAGAAAAAGAAAATGAAGACACACATACAAAGATGAACAACACAGAATCAATAAACATGAGTGAGATCAGGTGCACCATTAGAGTTAGCATCTTCTGTTCCTTATAAGACACCCCTCGTGTTGAACATGTCAATTCTGGTAGTAAAGTCAAATCCAGTGTAGTAAAAAACAACTTTTGCTGTAAAGGAAAAGATATGTTGTCATCCCATTGTGATCCACAAGATCAGGATGTCAACTGTAAAATTCTGTAGCATTGACTTTTAGTTATGAGTTGATTACTTATGTTTAAGTCATTGTTTAAGACACTGTTGCACTGCAGAATTCAATCCTGCATTAGAAAAATAAAGAGTTTATGATAGGTTAGATTTGATTTTCAGGCTGGAAGAGTAATTTGACGGCTTTTTCTTTGTGACGTCAATATTTTGTTTTCTTTGCTGCGAAATAACTCCCTTTTCCTGTAAATAATGTCTAATCCGGAAATTTGTACAATATCTCTGTAAAAAGCATCGTGACATATACATTTTTTTATTGTAACAAATAAATTACATCATAAACTATCTGGTTACAAAAATACATCAAATTTTTATGGATGAAAAGCTCATTTCTATTGAGCTAGAATTGCCTTCCCACATTTTCATGATTTTTCCTGTGCATTCTATGTTAATTGAGTTGAAAAAATAGCTAAAAATGAGCAAACTGTGATCTCAATTCTTGAAAAAGCAAGCATGGTGACCCATACTGTTACAGATTTCAGGTAAGTAGGATTGGTTCTTCAATTATGCTGACTTACAACAAAATCTCAGTTACCATTAACCCTACTTAAATAAAGTACATAACAGTTATCATACAGCTGTCTTAAATTGACCACTGTTCAGCCATCTGGAATGATCAAATAATGTGCAAAATTTTAGCTACACAATCTATTTCTATATCAGAGAAAGTGAGGAACGTAGGTTGGTTATCTCCCAGTACCAAATTAGCTTTATGTGGTCAAAGTGGAGATAATTTTTAATTTCAATATCAATAAAGGCTATCGTTATGCTAATTAAAATTATCTCTACTTTAACCATATATAACTAACTTGATACAGGGAGATAACCGTCCGATGTTTCTAATTAGGTACAAAATTCATTGTACAGCCTTTTACTAAAATATTTCACTATAGAACTTCTTGATATNAATTTGAAAACTTTCGAGCAAGATTTTTGATAATCTTTAAAATTTTGAAATCTGAAGTTTGTAGTTATTTCAGAAAAAGGCCCCAATGCCTGTATGATATCAAAACGGTAAGGCTTTATTGGATTCAGAGACTGTAGAAATGTCCAAATAATGATTTCCGTTGTACAAATTTCTTATTTTGGCCATTTTTTGGTTGGATTTCTGTAAAATTTTGTAATTTTTTCAAAGATTTTAATTCCCAGAAAAATCGTTTTTCCATTATTGCGAGGCATTACAATCCCGATCTGTAAGTTTTGGTTAAAAATTGTCATTTTAGTCGGTTTTGAAAATTTTTAGGGAACATGGAAACTTCTGGAAAGATTTTTTCCAAATTTTACGAAAAACACTTGGTCTTACTTTTATTAAATTTGGACGCGTTCCAAATACGTTAAAAGAATCCATTAAAGCCTAAAATTAACAAAAATAAGATTTTGTACCACATTTACCCCAATAAAAATAATCTGGTAGCAAATTTGAACTCACAATTTTCCATATTGTACTTAGTGTTGAAACTGGAAATCTCATATTGAAGGAATCGTTTTTTTTTTCGTTGCAAAAATCGGATTTTCGCTTGTGTTTTCAAAAGCTAGAAAGTACCATTACATGCTTCATGTTAAGACTTATCATCATGCAAAATTGTATACCTGTAGCTTTCAACATATTTGCTTGGTGAAACTTTAAAAGTAAGTGATACTTAACTTTTGGCGTACTGTATATATTTATTTATTCACAGAAATGTGTTTTGTTGTATAAATATACTTTATATATATACAAGTATATATATATGCAATTTTCAGCCATGTCTTAAAGTGTAGATATTGTTCTAAACGAAAAAACCTTTTAGATGCCACGCACTGTATGGATTTATACACATTAAACAAAGTGTGTAAGCATTATTAAAATACATTTCTAAATGCGGTCAATAAGTGTAAAGCGTAATGACTTATTAAAATAGACCCTCAAAACGTTGGATTTAAATTATTATCATTTCTAAAATGTTGTCTTACCTTTATATACTAGTATACAAATCCACCCCCTATTAAGCTGGGTAATGTTTTAGTAAAGGTAAATATTAAAATATCAACAAACCGAGACTAAAAATTATCCTGAACCGGGACAAAACATTATCATATGTTGCTTGAAATAGAAATTGTTTACATTTTTTTCAGAACCGGACTATATTATTCTACCGGACTCAACCAATAAAACGCGGCCTCTGCTTACCTAAAGCGTTCGTTGAGAACTCTTCTTACTAGGGTGAAAGCCTTTTATAAAAATGATAATAATAAACTACCAAGGTAAAAGGTCATGTCACATTTGTTGTTGCTGGATACCACAGGTAGATGTAAACAAATAACAATGTAATGTATAGGTAAAAAATGGTGTTTGGATATAAATGAAGAATACTTCATTTATAGGAAGGGGAGACGTTTTTATGTGGTTGTGCTGAAAAAAAAAATACACCAAAAGTAAATGTGTGTGGAGTATAGTATTTACACTAACAGATATGCTATGATCTTGTTTTCCCATTTTGATCATATATATCACGAACTTTACAGGCTGAACACAATTTTTGTTCAGACAGTTTAAGATATTCAGTCATGTTTCAAGGTAAATGTTTTCAAAGACGACCCAGACCTGTTTAGTTTATCAAGATCAAACAAGCTACCTGCTTTCAATGCAAAACAAGATGTGTGAAGTTTCTCTCGACCAAACAAGATCAAATCGAGATCTTATTTGATCTTAATAAACTTAACTCGACTAGATCGTTCTTGAACGCAATTAACAAGTGTATCTTATTTGATCTTCAACTATCTTAACACGTCTTGATCGTCCTTGAAATCAATTTTCTTGAAACCATACCCAAAAACTTACACTGTCTTAACAAAACTGTGTTAGCGTTTCAAAATTGTGACAAGATCAAAATGGTCAATCAAGATCATTGCATATCTGCTAGTGTTAGCCAGTGTCCCCTTTAAATATAAGTTTTTGAAGGTTTAAAAAAGCTTTTAATTATATCCATAGAAATATTGGTAAACATGATTTACGAAAATCAACCTGATATACAACTATTTTAACCAGACTTTGCAGTCTAAAACGATAGCTATCTCCGCAGCAATCAATAAAACCCCTGACTTGTAAATCAAAGTTTCTTAAAGACAGCTAAAACAATAATAACTAGTCTTTGATTGTTTCATCAAAATCTTTTTTTTTCAGAAAAAAAATTGGAACAAAAATGTTTGCAATCAACTTGTTTGAAACGACTGTTTCAAATGCAATAAACATGTATTTCAAAAGTATGGTTGCTAATTAGAATTTCAAAGACTGAGTTGTCTTTGAGAGGTTCAGGAAACTAACCAGAATTTGATAAGAAGATTTTTGCAGTTATTTAAAATAATTGGTTTCCTTGAAATGCATTCAAAAGGTTTAGCTTTTTTCGTAGAAAAACTAAATTGTCCTTGAAAGTTTCAAGATATTTGCCAAAATTGGAATGAAATATCTTCAGAATTAGCTATAGGTGTTTTTTTCTCTACTTAAGTATTTAATGTGTGTGTTTATCAGGGAAGACATCGAGTATTATTTTCGTAATTGTTTAATCCTGTGTTTTTGTATTAAGCTCCCCGTGTTTTTTGCCATTAGCTTGAAAAAATATTTGCACTAGTTATATATCAAAGACTGTTAGAAACCTTTAAACTTTCCATTACGTTTTACGTTTTTATAAGGTCTGATGATTTTTTTGTTATTTTCTTTCTTCATTTTAAACATTTGTAGATCAAATAAACAATCAAAGGATATGGAATAAATGCCCATGAAACAAATAAATACACTTTCTACCAATATACATGACAGAAACAGCAAAGGAGCAACGCTTTTATTGTTTTTCTTCATCTTGAAGTCTACATAAAGCATTAAACAATTAGGTTTTGTTCATACCATAGTATGATGTTAAAGACGGCACCTAGCACCGTTTTGAGCGGCATTCCTTGCTAATTATCGAACAACTCTACATCCATGTCTTTTCTGCTCACGGATGTGGGATCATCAATAAACTGAACTTACAAAAGGCTCATACAATCACTGTCATTGGTTTCCCGACAAAGGCACTAGACAAGTGTATCAAGCTAGTTGACAATTACAACATTAAGACAAGCACAGGGAACTTATCGAGTCGATTGTAAAAAAAATGGAATTGTAAAATAGTGAGATATGGGCACTATAACAGGTGGACAGAGTAACATTTGGAAATTACAAAAAGAATAAATGCCAAATTTTGAAAGTATGACATTATATCCATATTAGAAATTCTCTCACGTACAAATACACCATAACTGAAATATATAGAGAGCATACAAATAGTAAATACCAATTTCAATGTCATAGAAT
>MJUU01063973.1:83921-95485 GCA_002080025.1 Modiolus philippinarum
GGGGGGGGGGGGGCAATTCAAGCAGACAAAAAGGGAGTGATGTGGTAGTGTTCTAAATTTATTATGCACAAATCATAATGTATGTTAGGTATTTTTTGAAGCCAGTGTCTCAATTAAACTTGATTTTCGCTTTTTGACTTTTAATTTTCATTACGATAAATGTTTTTTCACTTAATTTGTTTGTTTGTTTGATTCGTTTTCTTGTTAATTTTTTGATTTGTTTCACTGCTGTTGGTCTTTAATGACAGATATTCGGTTTTCTACTTCTTCCTTTTGAATGTTATGATATTAACAGGCATTGTTATGATCTTGTGTTTTTTACCACAACTATAGTTATAATCTGACTTGTTTATCTGCTGTTTTTATCCCCTAACTTTCGAAGAAAGTTCGGGGATAATGTATCCCCGTCCGTCCGTCCGTCACACTTTCTTGTGACTCAAACTCCTACTACATTTTTGGATTAAGGGATTTAATTTTGTTGTAGAATTGTTACATATAGTCTGCAGATGCGAAATAAGCTTTCAGATTTTTTTATCTCTATCTTGGTGCAGACAAGAGGCCCCAAGATGTTGATTTTGACAAAGGCCTAAAGATGTGGAATTTGACACATGTGGCATGTGACACAACCTCCTCCTACATTTTGGATTTAGGGATAAAATCGTTGCATATAGTCTGTACATTTGCAATAAGCTTTCAGAATTATGATTCTGGTCCAACTTTGGTAAATTTCTTGAAAATGTCAAAGAATCATATTTTATGAGATTTGAGCATATACTTATTTATATTTGGATTTTTTTTTTTATAGAAAATGAGATTTTGAATAATTAGAATTCTGAAAGGCGATTTCAAGTTTGGTAAATTTCCTGAAAGTCTCAAAGACAACTTATTTTTTGGTGGCACAAGGGTGTGTCAAACAGGGAGTGCGGGGATATCTGTTGTTCCGACAACATCTAGTTTAATTTTGCTATAATCTGCATAAGCCCTAGTTATTAAAATCTTCCGAGTCAAGAATTATAACTTTGTGTCCATCTACCACAGCTTTTGTTCTGAGTGTATCTCCAAAAGCTATCTACTAAATGTAAATCTACCACAGTCACAGCAATGATTATATGTTAATATTCTACAGCTATAATTTAAAGTTTGTGTTTATGAGTGTATGTATATATATATCCTACCTCTAGTAAATTCTGAAAGTTGATTGGTTAACGACGTCACGTGCTGAAGGCATATTTCATACGGGGTGACTAAAAATATGCAGTCAGTGGTAGCCATTACACGACGTCTTCATGTCAACATCGATAGATTTGTCACTGTTTTGACAATTTTTTATATGCTTAGTGGCCTATCGGTAGGAAATAAACATTACACAGTAGGTAAGTGCCCTTATATGATATATAGACGGTCTTTAAATTTAATATTGGGCTCGAGCTACTCTTTACTGACCGTGTATATAACATATTAGGTCACTAACAAATTGTGTAATATATAATATTGATCTACATTTGATTTTCTACACTCTATAACACTCTCCAGCATGATAAGTTAAAGTCAATACTCCGGAAATTCATACAACAGTCTTGCTGAGTTTTTAATTGATAATATATTTGCAGAATTTGGAGGACAAGTATTCCAGCAGATAGTCGGGATACCTTTGGGGACTGATAATGCGCCACCTTTAGCTGATTAGTTTCTTTATTGGAATGAAACCACGCTCATACAAGGACTAGTTCAGAAAAAAGACAATAAACTAACCATGTCCTTTAATTTCAGTTTCCATTATATAGATGATGTTCTTTCATTGAGCAATCCCCAATTTAAGGATAATCCATACATCCAAATGAATTCAAAAGCTACATATCTGGATTTATTCATCTATAAACTCTAGACGTCTGAAAATAAAACTTTGCCATTAACGTGATGATTTCGACTTTCCGATCGTGAACTTTCCGTTTTTGATCACATTCCCGGTATATGGCGTCTACGTTTGCTATTGTCGTGCCTGTAGTTTAAACAGCGATCTTGTCAACAGAGCAAAATTACTGTCTCAAAAACTTATACACCAAAGTTATGTTCAATCACTGTTGCAATTGTTACTACAGATATTCTACGGACGTCAAAGTAATTTGACAGATCGTTACAAAATAACAAAATACCGAAGATACTGTGAATTTAGTTTTTGCATATGCGCATTTCGACACAAATGTTTCAATTTTGCAGATGAAATAGACATCTTTGAGTAGATCAAGAGTTTATTACCGCACTGAAAACACCGACAATGACAAAGCGTGCTTTTCATTAGCAGTGTGACAGGTGCCCTGTTTGAGCAGATCATGTCCACCCTTCCGGAGCACCTAATATCTCCAGTTTTTTATGGGTACACACTGTTAGCGCTTTAGTTTTTTTTGGTTCTTTTGTTGATTTTTTTTATTTGTTTCGTCTTTGTAAGGTTGTGTCAATCTATTTTAAATATGAATTGGCATATTATTTATTCTTGGTTTAGAATTCCCCCTTTTAAGGTAGTAGACCTATGTTAAGGGAGATAACTCTTTTAATCAGTAAGGCGTTTGAAACAGGCAGTTTCATCGATGCTTTTTAAGCATTTATGTGAAAAAGAATAAAAATCATCTATGTTATTTGGAATCTTAGAATGTATTTATGAAAATNTTGCTGATGTGTCCATTGTCATATCATGTGTAAAAATCATATATTGAGTAAATGTATATGGGACAAAATCCCTACATTGTTAGAATGAGCAAATGGAACAACACTTTGAATGTTGTTCTTCACCTTGGATCACCATGAGGTCTTCTACCAAGAGCAAACACTCCTACCTCATAATAAGTTCAAGACGGCCCCTAGCACCGGTTCGAGCGGAATTCACTTGCTAAATGTTGAACAATGCCACATCTATGTATCTAAATGTGCTCTAAATTTGTTTAAAGATAGAATATGTCCAAGGTCACCAACAGAATAAATTTTTATCAAGATAATTATGTTGAGTCTGTAAATATAATTAAGTCAAAAGGACCCTTGGAAAAAAAATATGTGTTTGTACCTGTTGACAAGGCTTCTAACAACGTCGCTATCGTCCGAAAGAAATACATCATCGATGTTCAACAAAACAAACTGGACACGTCAGACACTTTCAAACGTACCAATCGAGACGAAAACACGTAAACCAAACGACATTGTAAGGATACAGAAATGCTTAAAGTTCCACATGAAGATAACATTTTACCTACCATGTATTGGGTTTAGAAGGTTCACAAAAATCCCTTTAAACATCGTTTTATTTCTGCATCTAGTAAGTGTTCTACTACTTATTTATCCATCCATTTAACCAGTTCACTTACTTGTATAAAAGAGTTGGCTATTTAATACTGTGAAAAAACTTATCAAAACTCTGGTGTAAATTACTTTTAGAGTGTAAAAAAATTCTATTGAAGTTTTAGATAAACTACAATCAGTTAAAAGATCAGTCTCAACTACCGACAGTTATGATTTTTCTACACTTTATACTACCCTTCCACATGATTTGATTAAATCCAAATCAGGACAACTTATTAAATGGTCTTTTAAATTTTCTGGTGTGCAGTTCATTTTCTCTAACAAAAAGCAAGGGTTCTTCTCTAATATTATCTAAAATAATCATTGTTCTTGGAAATGTGATGATATGATTAATGCACTCAATCTTTTGCTGGACAATATTTTGTTCGTTTTGGCAACACTATTTATCAACAGGTCATAGACATTCCCATGGGTACAAATTGTGCACCTCTAATTACAGATCTTTTTCTTTTCTGCAACGAACGAGACTTCATGAAAAAAAATTCAAAACGGAACCATACCAAACAGTGATAATTCAATGATAACAGTAGGTATATGTTTATAGGCGATATCCTTGCTATTGATAATCCCCAGTATTTAGATTATGTAGACATTATTTTCCCGCAACAACTGAAATTAAATTAAGCTAAAAATAATTAAAAATACTGTCCTTTTCTGGTTCTAACTAACAGTATTGACTCCGGTAAAATAAAAACTAAAATTTATAATAAACGGGATGATTTTGATTTCACTTTTACTAATTTCCCTTTTCTAGACGGCGACATTCCTCTAGCTTCATCCTACCGGGTGTATATTTCTCTACTGGTACGATTCGCACGAGTTTGTTGTACTCTTGACGATTTTAATCAGCTTAACCTTACTATCACAGCAAAACTGTTACAACAGGGTTACAGAAGTTGTTGAATACATTTAGGAAGTTTTATAATAGATAGGAACATTTGATATCTAAATACGGCGTTACTCGTAAACAGCTTATTACTAAAGGCATTTCTAATCCTCGTTTTTATGGAAATGTTTTTAAAAAATGCCAGAAATTGATTAAAAGTACAGAAAAACTTGGACGTAACTTCATTATTGACGTAATCGACAAGATATACTGCTTGCATCCGATAAATTAGCTTATAGACCTAGTGACCTGAAAATTTTGCACACACACAGGCCTCTCACTGATACTGCCGATGTCTACTGAAATTAGTGATGATTCTTGACCAAACTCTTCGGAAAGTTTTGAGTTTGATTTTTCATCCGTAGTGCGACAGTGTTCTACCAGCAGACTAGGCTCCTTGAGCTAGCCGGCAGCTTAGCGGCGAGCACCCCTTGACCTATCTTTCAAAATTACATATTGTCTTTTTCGTTCCTTACAAGACTGTGGTCATGGAGTAAGTAGTCTACCTGTATTGGATTTTATTCGTATGTTTATTATACTTTAGGGAAACAGGACAGATAAAGGGGAGGTTTGGGTACCCATAAACCAGTTTAACCTACCGCTGACTTTTGCTAGAGCCGGTACCAAGTCCGGCTGTCCCGAGTTCCTATCGTTGTCTACGTTTGTCTTTTGTCTTATTCGTATTTTTTATGTGCGTTTCCATGGCATATGGTGGCATGTAATTATAATTTTCAGCCATTTTAGGTGTTTTCTGTAATCCATTTTTTACACCCAATTTGTCATGGATGTGGGGTCGTCAACAAGCATAAAATATGGGTAAAGTGGTCTATAAAATACTGTCATTCGTCGGCCGAAAAAAGAACAAATAGACAATACAACTTATAAACGATCACAGGGCACTGTGTGTGTTTGAACTATACACATTGCTCACTACTGTCGCTTTATGTTTTAATGTTAATAAGCTTGACGATTTTTAATGAACCTTATTATATTATTATTATCAATATTTTTGCCTTAAACGTTTTCATTTGCTTCTTTCATTGCAACCGTGCAACTTGGAAAAGTTAAGCAACTCTTCTTGCATTCGCGACCAATAACCGTTGTGAAGATCTGTCGTAGTGTAATACCTGTGGATAATCCAGACCATCCTTTCTCCCGAGTAATTTTCGTCCATTTTGTCCGTCATAAGAGATCACAACAACAGTATGTGTTGACGAACTAATGACATAAATATTTCCATCACTGTCTACAGTTATACCGAGAGGATATCTCAGAATAATTCCACCTTCGAATTGCCATATTATGTTACCATGGAGATCACAACATGTCACGGTATGTCTTTCACGGTTCGTGTAGTAAAGTTTATCTCTGAATGTGGCAACATATGATTCTTCAGACAATTGTCCGCGTAAATTGTCACTTTCTGACTCGGCATTCAGATCAACCATACATAGACCTCTGCCTCTGGCACAGTAAATAAGTGATTTATTTCTGTACACCATACCATGGCAGTATGACTTTACTATGAAAGTTTTTTGATTTGTCAACTTCCTATGTCAATTATCTTGAAACACCGTGGATTATTGCCACCAGATGTAACAGCAATCGTGTTAGTATCCTCCATATGGGTTATATCGAATGTTCCCGGCAACAGCCCCCCCCCCCCACCTGAAAGAAAGTATTGTATTCCATCTTGATTGCATAATCTGACACGGTATTCATTATAACAAGATAAGAACATTCTACCGTCAGCTAACAATACACATCCTCTTGTGTCTTTTGCCTGAGTATTTATCGTCTGCTGCAGCGTCAGTGTAATACTATCAATGTAGCGGGCACCATTTTCTGCGCTTGCGTGTTCTTTCTTCTGGAAACAGTTTGCTACTTTTGAATCTAAGAGAGACATGGAGGTGTGATTTATCTACATGAGAAACTCTGACTACCTAATAAACTATAATTTTTTCTTTTACAAATTTTATATATATATATATATATCATAAAAACGTTTTTATAGTTGTTATCGTATCTAAATGTCAAATATACTTCCTCAATGCTTTTTAACTCTACGAAAATGTTAATACCGCAATAACCTTTTAACATTAAAAATGACAAAAATCTAAGATCCGAATGCGCTTTTTCCACAAGGAGCTAATCCAAACTGAAATGAGGACACTTTTAGCAAAGACTTGATTTTACCAAATATGATTATTTGCCAAGGTCAAATAAATAGACATAATAAAGCCCTATCGCTTACCATGTAAATGATATACCCAACAGAAAAGTTTTTTTAAATCGAAGGGCCCATGCCAGGATTAATATTAAGTTTGTGAGTGAAAAGCTGCGTTAACACACCCTTTAACTTCCCCCAAAAATATTTTTATTTGTTATAATTACAATCTTTTGAACTTAAAACAATGTTGTCATTGAATTTCACGTCACCATATGCTGCACTATTTTTCCCTGGAGGATATTCATGGGAACGAAGCGTTCATCGATTAAAAAACTTCTTTCTTGTTCATGACATTGACTAATGAAATTAGACGATGCAATAGGAATTAGAATTAAATAAAAATCAACGATTGAATGCATGCTACATGCTACATAAAAATCTAGACAGAATGAAACAAGTTATATATAGCATGTACAGTACTGCATAAAATATAATACATCCTACAGATGAATAAGCGATTGTATTGACGAAAAACTTGTTTCAGAGAGCTCTGTCTACAATAAAGTCTGAAAAACGGACACAAACCATTTTTATGTCCCACCGTTGCGTTGTGGCAGGGGGCAGTAACATCAGCGTAGAATACTAAAAAACGAGTTATACAGTAAACAGTATACAAGACCTACACGAATATTGCAACAAACTATCATCTATAAATATGAAAATACAATTTCGATAAAATTTTTAGAAATGTTTCTGAAATAACACTAAAGGGGTCAGAACAGATCCCTGTGGAACTCAGCTGGAATGTTTCAAAAAAGTACACTCATTTATTACATTTTTTGCCGTCTCTAGATCTTTTAAAGATAGATTGAAAATCAATTAATAATTGCAATCTCTTTCGTAATATTTTTTTTGTCGTAGGCATAGGAAAAATGTCAAAAATCTCCGGTCGTTCCCAGCTAATGAATTAATATGTGCACTTACGTATTTTCATCGTTGGTGTGCTTTAAACCAAGACTTATATTTTTGAAATTATACTTAAAATGCAAGGCAAAACACAAAAGAAATTTATAAGTAGTTCTAAAAACACATTAAAAGAAAGTCTTTGTGTAAAAAAAATACAAGGAAACACATTGTCTATAGTGTTATTGATTTTTAAGCAACATATCCATGTCAATGATTTAAAAAGTGGATATCTACTGGTGAATGATTTGAATACTGTTGAGTCTGAACGTATTTTGAATTGTGTATTCAACTTTGTTAAAATGTGCTATTATGGTACATTGATATTAAATTCTTTGATTGTTTGTATCATGAACAATTATGTGGTATAATTTTCCAGTGCATCTTTCATCAAAATAATTATATTTACACCATGCTGCCTATGTTTCTTTCATAATGTTTTGTCAACCGAAACGGTACATTTTACGTTTCGTATATATTTAAAAGCATATTTAATATTAAAGAAATAGATTATTGTAAGCGCGATCTATGCGAATTAGAACATGGACAGATCATATTTTTATCAATATTTCATACCGAGCGATAACGATGTATAAAATGAAGACAAATATAAGGTATGCCCATGCTCTAATTCGAATAGAGCCGAATAGTAATTATATATTTCTATTCTTATCTGTAAACCAAATGTTGAACATTCGAAGCAGCTCTTATAGGATTGGATCTAGAGCGTATGTTTGTTCACAAAGCGAAAGAAGAGTGCCATATTAAAATGGTTAATGTCTCTCTTCCGGTTTTTACATTGTGTCCTAAGGAAAATTCGAAACCAGTATTTAGAATATATGTATCAAGCGTTGCCATCATTTGTCGACTAAAAATGCCTTTTGGGAGAAATAGTTTTAGTAAAGTAATTGACGTGTGGCAAACCGATGTTCAAGACTACTGGTCAATGGCTAGAATAGCACAGCGTGCATCCCACCAACCCAGGCACATATGAGACCATTTTTGTCAAACATGTAATATATAACCTCAAAGAAAAACATGTTAACACGAATTATTCTTATTTGGAATATCGAATAGAGTGGAGAAACAAATACATCAGTGAGATAGGGAAGCAAACACAGTGACCAAAAGGATGAACAAGGGAAAAAGGAAAAAGCCTATCAGAAGTCATTCAGTATCGTGATCAAAAACATGAATAAGGAAATAAGGAAGAATCCATCAGAAGTCATTCATTATCGTGACCAAAATAATGAACAAGGAAATAAGGTAGAAGCCTACCAGAAGTCATTCAGTATCGTGATCAAAAGCATGAATAAGGAAATAAGGAAGAGGCCTATCAAAAGTCATTCAGTATCGTGATCAAAAGCATGAACAAGGAATAAGGCAGAGGCCCATCAGAAGTCATTCAGTATCGTGACCAAAAGGATGAACAAGGAAAAAAAGAAGCCACAAGTCATTCAGTATGGTGAGAAACTTTGTCGACAGAAAGGTGATTGTGGGCAAGAAATCGGTCAAATGTCCAATCTAAGAGACATTTACATTGATGGGCCCCGTAAAACACCCTTTGCAAACCCACGACACAGAGGCGAAAAGCTAAAGCGGAACTGGGTCATATATTACGGAGAAAGATTACAATTCATTATTATGACACATTCTGGAAGATGTGCATCAAATTAAGTATTTAGTACTGAAAAAGACATTCAGTTGGAAGTGCGGTTTGCATACGAGCTTGGAAACATTGCTAAGTTTGTAGACACGGTAAAATAAACGTAGGGACATGAACAATGCATTTTACAATGACGAAATTTTGACGTGGCAACCTACAGCAAAACGCTCGAAACTAAAGATATTTGGATGCTTGAAAGTCTGATGAAATTTTTATCAGTTCTTATGTCAGGAAAAAATCCGATGCTTTATCCCCAAAGGTGATATCAATAGGGCAAGACATTTGTATGGCGGTTACAAATGGTCTTGGAAGCTTCCAAAACATATTTTGTTGTCCAAGGTGCTGTGAGATTGGGTTCGTAGTTTAGAATTAAGAACACATTTAATCGTCTTCGACTTTTAGAGTCGTTTTCATTTTCATTAGAGCTAAAGACTGCAATAGCCAACTGACGAGTGAGAACGACGCTTAGTTAGCTATGAAATAAGACAACTAAGTTCTAAACAGGAAGAAATGGGCACTCGCGTAGTTCTATATTACGTCTATGAAAAGTAAAAACAGTAAAAAATATTCCAGAATCAAAAGCCCCGATAGTGACATATTTTCATTCTGCTCTATTATGCTTCATCGTTGAAGTCTTCCGTCGTATTGTTTGATACTGGCTTAGGCAATAAGAAAAGATTAATTTAATGTCACCCAGATATCAGAGGAATATGGTCCAGTATCGTAATGTCCTGATCCTTGTGACGATAATTGTTGACAGGTAGTTGAGGATCAATAAAATCAAAGTTGCTTGACGGGTAATATGAGAGTGACAAATAGGTCGGTGATATAAGCAAAATCCATCAGCATTTTCCAATAGTTTGCAAAATTGAACTTTACAAAATGAAAAAAAAAGGAAAATTTGAATTTTTACATGAGACTTAAAAAGGAAAAGTAGGTTTACAACTAAAATGCATCCATCCTCTGTCCTTAGCTGATTTTGGCTTTCCACTTAGAACATTTTGGTTATTTGTTATCTATCAGCTTTACACATCTTTTGGTTTACATTCTTGAAAGTGTTTGATTAGTTGGCACTGAAGAGACAATAGCTGTCCAAATGGCTATCTATAGTGACTTCCGTTGTTACTTATTTTTGACCATTTTTTTCAAGATGCATGTATTTATATTTCAGAATTGAGAGTATATTTAAATGATTTTGAGAAATAAAGAACCATGGCATATATTTCTTGTTTTATTATGCCAATTTTCTTCCAAATGATTCGATGAGTGCCCTTTGGTTGTTTATATTTTGGAATTGTCTTTTACGAGTCTTTTTGTAGGGCAACGGATGATAGCAGGTGTTAGAACACTTTGCCAGTTAATTTTATATTTATTGACAACCCCGCATCTATGAACAAAGAGAAGACAGTACGGATGCAGCGTTGCTCGACATTTATGACACGCGTTAGTAACAAAAATGCGGTATACCTAATATTTCGAACGAAAACTAGGGGTTTTCGTGCGAAATACTAGGTATACCGCACTTTAACTACGGGTTTCCGATCGGTATACATAGTATTTCGCCGAAAACCCTAGTTTCCGATTGAAATTGAACGGAAACTAGGGGTTTCCGACGCAAATCCATGGTTTCCGATCGGTATCGGAAATTGGAGTTTAAACCGAAAACGCTATTTATAGTTTTAGCCAATGAGAAGCGAGAAATGGAAATCGCTATTTGATATTTAACGTCCGTCCAATCAGAAACAGAAAACGGTATTCAGGGTTTAATAAGACCAATCAAAATCGTTTATTCTGTTTATCGCTTATAAGTCTCTCTTTTTTATTCAAATTTCGTATTTTTTATTATTTTATGTATTTTGATATTTATAATAATCAAACAGAGTTGTGCCTGTGACACTTTTAGGTGCGAATGGATCGTTAAAAATGACAAAAACAATAAAATGTTTTGAAAATTTTACTTCATGATATCCTCTCGAAAGAGTTTGATATGTTGGGAAATAAAAAAAATCATCAAATTTAGCATAGAGTAGATAGAAAAGTTAGATATTTAATCAGTGGTTTAAACTCAGTCTTTAAAAATGACAAAAATAATTCAGTGTTTTGAAAATTTTACACCATAATATACTTTCGAAGGAGTTTTATAACTTGGGAATCAAAAACTTCATAATTTTAGCATTAAAAAGGTATGAAAAGAAAAACTTTTAGTCTGTGGTTTAAACTAACGCTTTAAAAATGTCAGAAAAGGTTTAGTGTTTTGAAAATTAAACATCCTTATATCCTTGCAAAGGAGTTTGATATGTTGCGAAATAAAAAACTCATCAAATTTAACATAGAATAGGTATGAAATGTAAGATTTTTAAACAGCAGTTTAAACTCAGTCTTTAAAGATGACAAACACAATTCAATGTTACGAATATATATATATATAATATCCTATAAATTCCCCATTGTGAACTTTCCCTTTCTAAGCAGCAATATACCTACCTCTCCAGCCTATGGAGTGTACATTTCACAGTTGATTCGTTACTGTC
>MJUU01063973.1:99840-113855 GCA_002080025.1 Modiolus philippinarum
AATTACGTTTGTCATATTCTTTCCTTCTCAAGATTGTGGTCTTAGACTTAATAGTTTACCTGTATTGATTTTATTTGTATGTTTATTATGCTATAGGTAAACGGGATAGAGAAAGGGGAGGTCTGGGGACCCATAAACCGGTTTAACCCTACCGCTAGCTCTTACTAGTACCGGTACCAAGTCCGGCTATCCCGAGTTCCCATCGTTGTCTACGTTTGTCTTTTCTTTTCTTTCTTTTTTGTTTTTCTTGTGCGGTTCCCTGATGTATTGAGGCATGTGATTGTAGTTTTCGGCCATTGTGGGTATTTTCTGTTACACCGCGTACCTTGTCACAGTTGGGGAGACGGAAGTGTGTAGCGCGGGGATACGGAAACCGAAGCGGCAGATACCAGGTCAGACGGAGAAAATGTCTTGATACAATTGTACACGTTTTAGATTTTACATTTTATATATTGCACGGAACAAAGTGACCAATTAGGAGTATTTTGATACTTGTTTAACCCCATTAATCGGCCTAGAAATTGGTGAACACTTCTGCAATATATGACAACTGTCGTCAGAAATGAAAGTAGCACCCCTTTCTCAGCCGATTTTGCAAAATTAAAGGATAAATAAAGATGTTAATGTGCATACATGTCTTCCTACTGTTATTTCCTAGAGGCACAACAGAACATTTCATAGATCAAACCCTTGAAAAGGCATACGATCAAGAATTCTCCACGGATGAAATGTGGCGTACGGGGAGACAAACCATGGTGCAGCTAGGGGATAGTGAGCAAAAACAAAAAGATGTTATTGAAACGTTTAACCGACCATCCATGCCTCAATATTACAGTACTTTCGTCCTTTCATGATAATTTGTCATGTGTATTCTAAATTAACTATATGCGTGGCATTATGTGTTCACGCAACGAGCTTGAAGGAAGTTAAAGGGGGTGTCCATTTAAATTGGGGCGGGGACGGCCATGTGCGATTTTGAACTGAAAAAATGATTTAATATTGGTGCAAATGAAAATAAATATTCTCCAAATTTCATGACAATAACCAATTTAAATTTGATTGAAGAAAAAATTTCGGGAAGTACAAATAAATAATTTGACTGACATTTGGTGAAAATAAAAAAAAAAATGACTAAGTTAAAAGGTTTATTTGTATTTTGATATATATACTAAAGAGTCGATGCCTATGCAATTGGACTGTTAGTCCCTGAGGGTATTCTCCAACCCAGTAGCAAGTACTTAAGTGCTAGCCCACCGATTTATTTTGGAAAATTGCAATATATAAAGGAGTATATCCCTTTCGTGCAGCTCTGTCCTAAGCTGATTTTGGCATGGCTATTCAGATCAATTGGTAATCTTTTCTTATTGGGTATAATGATAAACCGCTGGCAGCCATCTAGGATGGGAACCTGAAAACAGCTTTTGGAGGGGGGGACATTCAAAGGCTATTGTGATCAAGTTTGATTCTAATTGGCTTAGTAGTTCAAAGACAAAGGTCTCTGAATATATTCTATCATATGATCCGATGTTAAACTAAGTTCCCCGCTGGCGGTCATCTTAGATAAGTTTCGAATCTAAAAAAAATCAAGTTTTCTATAAGAGAACACCCAAGGTCAATTCTGGCCAAGCCCGATTGCAATTTGCTAGTGAAGATCTCTGAAAGCATTTCCCTGGTGAGCTAAAAAAAAATCACAGTAATTAAGGATGTATTCTTGTCATGTTTCAGTCTCGTTGAATTCTCGTTTGGAAATAATTTTATAATTATTAATATTTTATGGACAATAGCATTGAATTATGAAAAAATATGTTTATCATTAAATTGTGTCAAAAAATTATTCATTTCTATCAAGTAGTTTCCCAGTAATCTCAAATTGAAGATTTATGCCCTAATTGGCTGTTGGACTCGTGTCAAATTTTCACAAAATAGGGGTCGGGTTAGACAAAGACATTTTAAGAAACCGTTAGCTATCTGAAAATTTTAGAAAATCTGTATTTTAAGGGAAATATCGAAATGCTGAAATTGACCTAAAAGCATTCCTTCTTTTTACAGCTTTTTAGATAGTATGAGAAAAAGTTAAATACTCTGAGCTAGATTTTTTCAGTGCTGATCATTGTCTATCGTCTCTTTTAAATCAAGTTCTGATGGATATATTAATAGAATATACACAAATATATAGACAGTAAATTAACTATTGTTAAGTGATAACACATATCATCAATGATATCTTCAGGAGAAATTAAAGGATCTAGCTTCCCTAATTGTTTTATTTGTCTTTGACCAAATTTTTCAGAAATTCTGCTGCGTTAGTGTACATATACAGGTAAGCTAAGAGAGGAGCATTAAAATCAAATACATGGAAAGCTATAATCCAAAAGTGGTACAAAAGGAAGTATTCATTTCCATAAATATAGGAATCCAAATCCAGTACTAAGGACATCTAAAGAGTGCCATACACGGAATGAAGCCTAAGTATTTTTAAGTGGTTAGAATTCTGATAAAAGCAGTAAATTTCTATAACATGCAAGGTATAATTTTCATGTCAGACAAGTCTGACTATGGGGCTTGTGAACACCCTCGGAGACCTCTGGTCAATCAGCAGTGCCATCGGCCCGATGGTTCAAACTACAAAAAGGATCTTATTAATAAAATTCTGCCCTCTTATGAAAGTAAATGATTTCTCGATAAGACTAATCCAACCTCAAAAATGATGAAAAAGTAGTTTAAGTGTAAAAAAATAGAATATTTTCAACGAGTGAATCTTTGAAAGAGACCAGGTTTTCAAGCCTTTGAGTTGTTTAGTATCCACACACGATTAATGCTACTACGTTAGTAAACAGTATCACAGTAATCTTGCTGACCTTCCTTCGATTCAGATAAAATCTTTGTTAAGATAATGGACAGTTCTTTGATAGAACAGTTAGAACAACCGATAATGTACCGTTGTTTGTATGGACATTTAAGAGGGTTGGATGTCCAGCACAAACTAGGTAAATGGTTAGATTTGTTGTTGGTAGAAATGTTTAATGACGCCATAACAAAAGATTCAAGATTAGTCAGAATTTCCTATTTATCCATATTAATAGTTTTGTATATGGGGTTATCTTAACTGTCATCTACACCAAGTTCTTGAATCAGGCAATATGATCGTGTTTTTACACACAAGCACAACATTGTTTGAAGCTTTATCTGCAGGAACGATAACATACTTTTCGTGAAGGGAGAAAAGACAAGATAACTGAGCCCAGTTTTCAATTTGTGTATTCTACCTGTGTGTAGAGATCTAATTTAGGCAAGTGTGCTTCTCTACGTTATACTAAAAACCCGACAGCTTTTATCCACTGTTTCAGTGTGTTGATGTTATCTACATCATATTAACACTTGATCTAGGATTTGGTGTATTCTTTGACTGCGTCGATTATGACCTTGAAATTATGGTACCAGTTGAAACGTTGAGGCTCTCTGAATTGCGGGCCTTTGGACATATCTTTACGTAGACCATCTTGTTGAATAATGTTCAGATTACCTTTAATGACGAGGTCAATTGGTTGGCTCCGAACAGGTGAATATGTCAGTTGATTACCGTTAATTTAATATCTGCATACGGCACTTTCGACATTTTATATGTTATCAGTGCAGATCAAGTCAAAACATTTTCGGGACGAAAGGATGTAAAAAAGGAGCTTACTAGATATGATAACGCAACCCTTAGTCCACTTTCTTATCGTATCTAGAAACTAACATCAAACAAGCCAAGATCGCATAAGGAAAAGCTTTATATGAAAAAATGCTGCTTAGTTTTATTAATTTACAGAGTAAGGACATTATAAAATATCAAAAACTTGGTTTCTAGCCAGCACAGATGTGCTGAGCTATTGGGCGGAATTTCAACTTCGTTCATGACTAATTGTAGATAAGATCTGTGAAGTTAATTTTGTAAATCCATAACAAATTTATCATTAAAGTATGATAGTGCTGAAATATCGAGGCATGGATGGTCAGTTAAACATTTCAATAACATCTTTTTGTCTTTGCACACTATCCCCTAGCTGCACCATGGTTTGTCTCCCCGTACGCCACATTTCATCCGTGGAGAAATCTTGATCGTATGCCTTTTCAAGGGGTTTGATCTATGAAATGTTCTGTTGTGCCTCTAGGAAATAACAGTAGGAAGAGATGTATGCGCATAAACATTTATTATTTAATTTTGCAAAATCGGCTGAGAAGGGGGTGCTAATTTCGTTTCTGACGACACTCGTCCTATATTGCAGAGGTGTTCGCCAATTTCTAGGCCGATTAATGGGGTAAAATACTCTAAATGGTCACTTCGTTTCGGGCAATATATAGAATGTAACATCTAAAACGTGTAGAATTGTATCAAGACATTTTCTCCGACTGACCTGGTATCTGCCGCTTCGGTTTCCGTATCCCCGCGCTACACACTTCCGTCTCCCAAATTGTGACGAGGTACGCGATGTTGTTAACTGAAGACAGAAATGAGTGCCTCAAATGCCAGTAAGCGGAAATGATACTGGATTCTTGACCAATTGAAATATTTATACCTCCTAAAAAACAAAATCTTTTTTCTTGAAGTGTAGCGAAAACATTTTCCATTTGAAATATATTTTACTAGATTTTAATAAGCGAAAAATAATTAACCTGTAGCGCTGCAATAGATTAAATATAAATTTGCATCAGCTCAACAGTGTTCACATAATTGATTCCCTCCTGATGTATCAATTTTTTAATAATTACAAGACCTAATGCGGGACAACAATACTCTCAAAAACCCGATTAACATATAACATACTCTTTTTGTATAACTTTAACTTTATTAAGAAATGCATATTTGTATCCTTAAAGGTTGAAAGCATATATACAAACATATAGACGAAGTACAACATGAAATCAAATATACAGAATAATACGACTCTATACGTATTTTTAACATTTTTTTATATTGTTGTTGGTGAACCATGCAATTTTTTGTCCACTTTTCTCAGTAAAAGTGACTTTTTTTTATAAATATATATATAAAAACTGTCTTCGAAAAGTGGTGAACTTAAAAATGAGTATTTTTTCTTTAGAAATTTTCTAATGAATTAAGCTTGCAAGTTTTGATATATGTGTTGTTGAAAAAATGTAATGTTGTTCTTACCTGTACAAAGCCTTTTATATTGATATAAATACAAAATAATAGTAAAGTGACCTGTGTTGTGGCTACATGTAAAGAAACAATGTATAGGTAGAAATTTCCATTGATGTTTTTAGATATAAATACTTTTTCATTCAAACGCAAGATCAGTGAAATTTTGAGGAAAAAAATTTTTGTGTCTACCACTATAAAAATTATGTGTGAATATTGTTGAAATTTTTTTTAGTGAATATTGCGTTGTATATACGCATTTCAGAAATATAGTTTATACAACGAGAACTAAGTGGATTATGGAATTTCTCACATCGAGTTAAATAAATTTTCCAAATGCTTGAAAACGAGGCTTGCCGAGTTTTTAAATATTTGAAAATTTATTTTACAAGATGTGAGAAATTTCATAATTAACGTGTTTAAGTTGTAGAAAATGTTTCTCTAATGACAAAATGTAGAACAGCGAGGATTATGTTTCGAATGAATTTTTCGGGAAATATCACGCGAGTTGTTCTCTCGCTAGAGACGAGAAATATTGTTGTCCTTTATCTTGAAATCGCCATTATGCCTTTAACAATGAGCTTTACTCATACAACATAGTTAGTTTAAGATGGCCCCTAACACCGGTGTAAGCGGATTTCATTGCTAGATGTCGAGCTATGCAACATCCATGCTGTTTTACTCATGATGTTTGATGTCACCCTGCACATCCAGGTGAGCTAAAAGCAAGATATCTTTGCTTTTGCAAGTCAAACATTTATTGCAGGCCATACATATCAGACATGCAAACAATCGATTAAGCACAATGTGTAAAGAAAATTTCTGATTGAATTAAGTAAATCAAGCCGGTGTTATCTACGGTATTTTTAACTGGTACTGCTGCTTATTCGCCATTTTGATTTCTTCTTTTTAGGTATGTTCCAGTAATATTTTCCACTTACACATGATCCGCGGCATGTTTGAGTTTCGCACATCTACAAGTTCTAAAATTGCTTTGTTTTCTTTATTAATTTAAGTGTAAGTGTAGTGCTGCTCTAATAAATTCTACACAGGACAACGCAACTAGAAATTGGAGATTTTACTGTAAAACATTAGAATTTTGAATACGGGACTTTCGAGATAGGAACTCTCGTGTAATTGAAGGCGCAAACGATCTCCTCAAATACCAGTGAGAAGTATAATCGGAATCCAGTCATATTGAATATAAATATACATCACCTAAAAACAAACTATTTGTTAAATTGAAGTGTACTTATAATTTGTCCTGCATGACAATTATTTAACTAAATTTTAATTGACGAAAAACAATTAATCTGAAGCGCTACAAATCGATTAACATAAATCACCCTTGGCTCAACAGTGTTCATTAATTAGTGATTCCATCTCAAGGTATTGATGTATTGATTTTTTCGTATAATACACAAAAATGTTGTCGGAGTGAACACGACTCAAAATTCCCGTATTGAAGATCAACTTGTCAAAAATGTTTAATCAGCTACCATAAATCGACCAGGGTTTCGTTTCACTAGTATGAAGAAAAGAGATCATGCTTGTGGACAGTTCTGATCAATTTTCTTATACTTACTAGTAAAATGTTGTTAATAAACTTCATATCCTTTGAATGCAATTATGTTAAAATTAATGCCTATGATTTGGTTAGCATCAACGGTGCTCGGATCTGTCTTGATCAAAGTAAGAATAATGAGTGGTTATTATTTGCAGGCCAGTGTTTTAGCCCGAATGTGAAGATCAAAGGTATAATTAAAGCCGGTCTTCGTAACCTTCTTTTGTATTAATGGGATAATATTTTCCTGTTGCACAATTATGGATGATATACACAATTAAAAGCTGCAAGATAAACGCAATTAAGAGCTTCAAGAAAATAAAAAAAGTATTTGCCCCGGGTATTTGCTCCTGTTTCTATTTCATCTTATGAAATACAAATGCACTGCAAATATGGAGGGGTATTTCCGCCACCAGAGAAATTCTATGCTGTAAATTATATCTTCTCTTTTTATTGTTTTCACTTTCCTTATCCATAATTCTGTATTTTCTATATTCTATATTGTAGATTCTCTAATGTCAATTTATCATATTTTATATTCTTTCTTTCAATGTTCCTGTTTCATCCGTACTTCTGCAGTTTTTATATTTTATATTATTGTTTCTAAAAACTCAATTTGTTATATTTTATGTTCTTTCTTTAAATGTTCCCATTTCTATGCTTTGTTCATTAAGTTCTAAATTCTTCTTTCGCGACATTATATCTATTTAACTTTTGTCATTGTATTTTCATGCAATTTTTGTTTTATGCGCTTAAAATAAACGTGGCGGAAAAAACGCGTATGATTGAATTATGACAACAGATGGCGCGAGTGTTTCTGTTACAGCTTTTCATCCACCAGCAGATTCGTCCACGAACGGGACTTTATAGGGAAATCATATATATTATTGTGTATTTTAAAGAGAATTTTTAATATGATGCAACAAAATGACATTTTTAAGATGGTGAAATTAAAAAGCCTTTCCATTTAAGTGAGAGTGAAGAAGGGAAAACTTGAAGGGGATTGTCCATGATTGGAAGCGATAATAGACTTTACTAAATACTGCTTACGTGACGCGGGAAACACTGAAAAAAAAATCACCTTGAATCGGGAAACAGGGTCTTTGTTAAACCCCCACTCTCTCGTAAAACGGGAAAGTGGAGATTTTGGGAAAGGACCCCCATTGTGATCTCCTATATACAACACCAAAAGTTTTATAAGCCAGATGGAAAAAAACTCCCATTTTGTACAATGTTGAACGAAATTTTCATGCTACCCACTTATGTATTTTAATAATAGAGGGGGAAGACGAGACCCTCATGATTTTCGGGACTTCAGAATTTCCCATTTTTAACTTCGGAAAATCGGATAACCCCAGCTCTCGGCCCAAAGCTGAAGTCCGGAGCCCAGTGAGTGGGACCCGGAGCCATAGTATTGGAGCCCGGAGCCCTAGTTTGGAGCTCAGAGACATAGTGTTGGAGTCCAGTGCCCTTTTGTTGGAGCCCGGAACCCTAGTGTTGGAGCCTAGATCCCTAGTGCTGGAGCTCGGAGCACTAGTTTACGAGCCCGGAGCCTTGTGTTTGAGCCCGGAGCCAACAAAGAATGAAATATTAAGATCGAGAAGGACCAATTGAAAAAAATATTCATGAAGAGATAAATATATAAGTAAATAAAATCAATACAAAAAAAGGGGAAAAGGGAATTAGTAAGAAAGAGAAAATACACTAAACAAAGGGAAAAGCTATTTTTGACTTTGAAAATTGCTGATATAACAATTATAAATATTCTTATTGAGAAGTTTAGAGCCCTTGGAAGGACTTTTGTCTGCATATGTTAGAGATAAGCTCTCGACTTCACTTCTTCATTGGTTTCTTGACTTTCTTTTGTGCGGTAATTTTTGTCTTTTGAGGAGAGTTAGCGTTTTCTTTTCGACTGACTTAGCTGTAGATTTCTTAGCTGCTGGCATGAAGGACAATTGCCACAGAAACGACATCTCGAAAATTTATGACAAATGTATACCAGCTTGACCATGCAGTTTCAATTACCAGTTGAAATCGCTGAATATATAGAAAAGCGAATCTTTTGCTTTGGAAAGCTTGGCATGGCTGTATGAAGTTTCCCAGTGGTTGCATGTTAAATTGCACCGACTTAACCCCTAAATAGAGTTCTTTTTGTGGTGTAAATCTAGTCATTAGAGTGTCCAAACAACATTTCATAGTACTGAACAAATCGGCGACACGATATGACCCCCCCCCTCCCCGTGTCCGGGCCAGGTATTTCCATTCCCAATTCGTGATCTGAAAATTAGAGTTATCTGATTTCCCCAAGTTGAAAAATTGAAAGTCCCGACGTCTCGAAAATCATGCTGGTCTCGCCAACCCCTCTTTTATTAGAAAACTATTACCATTCAGCTAGCCTGAAATTTTCGTTTAATAATGTCAATACACGGGAATTTTATTTTCACCAGGTGTATTAATGGGACTAGAAATATTTTACACTCTTTGAAAGCAACCTTTTCCCTGTTCAGGACGTAAACTTTAAGCGGTTCCGACATTATTTCCCGTTTACTCGTGCATTTTTTATTTTCGATGATCCCTTTCCTGCTCACTAAAAAAGCCGACCCGCTTTCCGTTTACTTCAAAGCCGACCCCGCATTCCGCTTTAACCGCATCGAGACACACTTATAATTCTCATGTGTGAATATGGCGAGTTTTGAGAGTAATTTGCTCTTGACAAAAACGAAATAGCGTAGTTTTCCCGAAAAGTTTTTAAGCCATTTACAGAAGAGATTTCAGTGCAAAAGGTAATTCCCTTCAAGAAAATAATTTTAATTCTTAATAGGCACATATTCTGTTAGAATTTTTACAAAAATCAGAAAGTTCTTATAACTAATTACACTGATTGGGTAATAACGCGGGTTCTGGGCCTCGGATTTTCATTTTTTTTTAAAATTTGGACCCGGTTTCCAACACAAGGGCTCCGGGCCGCAACAATAGGGCTCCAGGCTCCAGCACCTAGGGATCAGGACTCCACTCGCTGGGCCCCGGGCTTCAGATCCGGGCTCTCGGAGAACTGTTCATGCCAATCAATTGATCAAACACGCGAATTATGGAACATTTTCCATCTCATTACAAATAAATTAACAGGACAACAAATATAAAAAAAAGTTTGATAAATTTATCCAAGATCTACTAATTGACCACTGAAGGCTGTAATATGACCCTTGCCATTGTAAACTTCTAACTAGCGTGACGCTATGCGTGAAATCATAGAATGCCAATTTTCCCTAGAGGTTTATTGGCATGAATGTGTTCGAAAATTTAGTGCATGTATACTGAACTTTCAAAATGTCATATGAACTGCCCATAGTTGCTTGCTCATTTCTTATTCACGTACATATAATCAAGTATAATAAACTTCGTGTTTTTTTTTCATCTATCCAAGAAGCCAATTTTTTCCAATCCCGTTTTATTTTGGACTAAAAATCGTGATTTTCCGTGGTTTAAACATGCCTGTAATCAGGTATCCAAATAGGTATTTACGTTCCAAATATGTGGCCTTAAAATAGGGGTTATCCGATTTTCCGAAGTTACAAATGAGAAATCCAGAGGTCCCGAAAATCATGTGGGTCTCGCCTTTCCCCTATATTACTAAATGGGCTTAAAACTTTTGAAGCTGTATATAGAAGGCCACAACTAGGACTATGGGGCCCTTTCCCGAAATTCCACAATTTTTTCTCAACTTTCCCTTTTTACGAGGAGGGATTTAACAAAGACTCTTAAAAACTCTGTTTCCCTATTCAAAGGTGTTTTTTTTCAGTGTTTCCAGCGTCACACCCGTATTTCGGGGCAAGCAGTGTTTTCAGTAAAGTCTATCATGAACAATCCCATGAAAGTTTCCCCCGCTTCACTCTCAATTTATTTCACCGGCTTAAAAATGTCATTTTATTGCATCATATTAAAAATTGTCTTTGAATACATAATGATATATATGATGTCCCTATAAAGTCCCTTTCGTGGACGAATCTGCTGGTGGATGAAAAGCTGTAACAGAAACATTCGCGCCATCTGTTGTCATAATTCAATCATACGTGTTTTTTCCGCCACGTTTATTTTAAGCACATAAACAAAAATTGCATGAAAATACAAAGACAAAAGTGAAATATTTACGAAATATTTACGAAAGAATGTTGCACAATGAATAATTACTTTGAACACTACTTTTCCAAATTATAAAACATGAAATTTTTCGAAATTAACACGGTAGATATAATGTCGTGAAAGAAGAATTAAGAACTTAATGAACAAAGCATAGAACATTTAAAGAAAGAACATAAAATAGAACAAATTGAGTTTTTAGAAACAAAAATATAAAATATAAAAACTGCAGAAGTACGGATGAAATAGGAACATTGAATGAAAGAATATAAAATATGATAAAATGATATTAAAAAATCTACAATATAGAATATAGAAAATGCAGAACTATGGATAAGGAAAGTGAAAACAATAATAAGAGAAGATAAAATTTACAGCATTGAATTTCTCTGGTGGCGGAAATACCCCTCCATATGCAAATATAGGTAAATTTTTGCAAAGCATTGCCACTATTTGTTTTTTCAAAATCGCGTGGTACCTTTAACAGTGTTTTCATTCAACTTGAAAAAGAAAAGCGTGGTCACTTGCATTTGCAACCAACAATCGGTTTGTAGATCTGTCGTAGTGTAGAACTTGTGGATGATCCAGTCCATCCTCTTCCCCGAGTATCTGTCGTATATTTTGACCATCAGAAGAGAGCACAACAACGTTAGAGGAATTCTCAGCAACGACATAAACATTTCCGTCATTGTCTACACTAATACCAAAAGGACGCCACAGAATATTTCCATCTCTGAATTGCCATTGCGTATTACCGTGAAGATCACAACATGTCACGGAATGATTTTTCCTGTTTGTGTAGTAAAGTTTATCTTTGTACGTAGCGATGCATGCCCCCCATGAAATTTTCCTGACCAAAATATCTTCTTCAGACCAGTCGTTCAGATTTATCATACAAAGGCCTTTGTCTTCGGCGCAGTAAACCAGTGGAATAAAAAAGATAACAGGAAACACCTACAATGGCCGAAAAACATAGCCACATGCCAGAAAGTAAATAGGAACTGCACAAGAAAAAAACCCACAATAAAAATACAAAAGACAAACATAAACAACGATAGGAACTCGGGACAGCCGGACTTGGTACCGGCACTAGCAAAAGTGCATTATTTCTGTATGCGATGCCATAACAGTTTGTTTTTACTGAAAGATTTTTCTTAATTTGTCCACTTGCCATGTCTATTATCCTGATAGATGGAAAATCACAACAACCAGATGTAACAGCGATAGTGTTTGTATCACCTATATAGGTTATATCGAATGTTCTCGGTGACAGTTTACCTGTATCTAAGTCTTGTGTTCCGTCTTTATTGATTGATCTGACACGACTTTGCTTATAACAAGAAAACAGCATTCTACCATCATGTAATATTACACATCCTGTTGTGATCCTTACCCGTGTATTGATGGTCTGTAGCAGTTTCAATTTAATATTCTCAATTGATCTTGGTAGAGTAACGGCGGCCATTATCTGTGCTTGTTTGTTCTTTCTTCTGGAGATAGATATTTTGCATGGATTGCTCTGTACGGTTATTTTGCCCAACGTTGGAACGTTCGTTGAAAATTGTTGGACTATATTGTCGGTTTGGTATGAAAAAGTTGTATTATTCATTGCGTTCGTTTTAAGGAGTGACTGTATCGAGTTGTCGATGACAGCAGCGTTACATTGAATTCCATTTATAAAAATAAGGGTTTGGAGATCTGTTGCGAACTGTTTTACAGTTGACATTGTAGTTTTATACTTATTAAGTTGTTTTTCTTGTGCGATCAAAGAGGTAAAAATACCCGTGGTTTGATTTTGCGTTTCTGCTTCAAACACGGCAAGCTCGTTTATCAGTTTATCCTGAATCTCATCGAGATGTTTATTTAATTTCATCCTTAGAGCTAAAATTGCGTCTTCGATGTTTTTTCTTTGTTGTTGAACTGATGACAAATGATCTGTTCTATTTTTTCTGACCTCAGCGATAGTCTCCAAAATTTCAGTAATAAGATGTACTGTGTCTTGAAATTTATTTGAAACTTTGATGTTTCTAGTGATTTTTTCTATGGCTGCCATATTTGTACATTCTTTGTGCCGACCTACGGTGCACAATCTACAGCAGGGGCAATCATGTTGTATACAAAACAGTTGCAATTTCTCGTTGTGTTCGGAGCAATATTCTCTGATTTTAAGAACGTCCTCGGGCAAGGTTAGGTATTCCGTTATTGAAATAGTAGTATGTCTTTTTGTTCCTTTTGACAAGCTGTGGTGTTCTTTACATTGAATACACAGTCCTTCATCGCAATCGGAACACCAGACTGTAGCGGATTTATTTACATGACGGAGACTACAAATGCCACACAAAGGAGTAGAACTTGCCATTGTACCCTGGAATGATAACAATTACCACAATGAATTTGTCTATAATTTCCATTTAAAATACTTATTTATTAAATGTTTATTGATAAAGTCATATTGCCAAAAACTTGGGAACCACCAAATTAGATGAAATAGTAAATTAAACGTTGCAGGAAAATTTCTATTAGTTACTTCAAAGTTCGAAATGAAATTAGCGGAACAAGTAATACTTAGTTTAAGACAAAATCTATACTGTAGACCGGGAAAATTTCACGCATTTTTGCGATTTTGCAAAAAAAAAAAAAATCAAAAAAATTGCGGCTATTGGTTATCATGCTCAATCACCTCACTGCATCCAAATATGAACGACAGTTTTATCTTAGCGCTTTATCTGTTAACTCAAAAAAAACTAAAATAAATATGTTGCGAAGTTTTTCCTTTTTACATTAAATAAAGATCATCGACTTAATAGTAATGAAGAAATAATGTATTCATATTTAATGTGTATTATTACAGCACAAACAAAGAACGATAAACTGTCAGAACTACTAAAACAGAGTTCCATAGTAGTAGAATCCGAGCCGAATTCAAACATCAGTAGGTCGCATAAATCTAAAAAATCATGTCCAAGTTCGGAAATTTGCTTAGAAAATTGGTTTTTATTCTGTAAAAAAGCTCGTCAATTTTTACAATGTCTTTTTATACGCGGAAACATCTCTGATTTCATATCTGGGAATTGATTTTATTATGTTTTACTAAGGAAATTAGATATTGTATCGAAAATAGCTGGTAAGTTTGTGTGGACTTTGTCATCTTATACCCCCCAAAAAAATTAT